>JAYRBW010069639.1:0-27080 GCA_036023295.1 Invenusta paracnida | reverse complement strand
CTAATACCACTTTATGCAACTGAATTTAATCCTAGGTAGTAACTGCTACCGGTAGTATGGCTCTACCAGTAGTAGCTAATACCTCTTTATGCAATCGACCCTTAGAATCTACTGTATTACAAACGACCTATATGAATACAAATGTCGGTCACGAATGGAGAAATAATTACCTCCAGACAGCTTATTTTTCAACCATCTAAAGAAAAATAAATAATTAAGGAAAGCAAAAATATGCCGTCAAAGAGAAATGTAATGTTTGTCTAAAAAAACTACCATGAACGAAATGACAGCCAAAAAATATAACATTATTTATAATTTGAAAAATAGTTAATGCAGAATAGGAACATTTACTACTGTATTGTTAACATGTATATATTTATAGACTAATGCTGTATGGAAAAATGGTATGTATTATATGTGCTTAACGAAAAAGAACTGTTAAACATATGGGGTTCAAAAGTTCACAAATTTTAAGTAGGTAATATATGTAGACAATTTGACCGGGTATTCATGACGTACAAAGTTGAAAATAAAAAGTTTGAGTATTATTAGTCTTCAGATATGAACAGGTAATTGTAAAACAAGCCCGCATTTTCCAATTAGATAAAATATATTCACTTAAACTCTACAACTGACAATATAAAATTAGAAATCAGTATCATGACAATGTATTACATAATAAGGTAACTACGAAAAACCTGATAACGTGACTTAGGCAATCACGCTTTCTATAACAAAACTAATTATGTCGTTATACTTCCCACAATCAATGCCTACTTGCAAAGTTCACGGCCAAGTCATGATATAGGTACTATGCTGGGGTAAAACAAGAAAAAACTAAAACTCACTAAACTTAAAACAATTATCGTTTAAAATAATATTGAGGACTGTTGTTCTAAATCATATAAGAAGAATAGAAGCATAAAGGCAAAAATGTTAAATCTTCAATAATCTTCTAATTTCATAGTCTGAACGATAACAATATCTGGCAATGATAAAACTGCCCTCAGTTAGAATAATTATAATTAATACGCAGAGAAAATATAGCAAGTCGTCATTCAAACTATCAATTTAAACACAAAGGGTTAAAGCTGTTTTAAGTGTTGAGGGACAATCAAATATATAATAATATTACGAAGAACATCAGAGATGAAACATAACATTTTAAGATTAAATAGAAATTAATATTTACTATATAATTGACATTTAAAAATATACAACATTCCAAATGATATGTGTAAACTGTTTATAATTTAAACAATTAAATTAGATTGACATACATTTATTTATCTATACATTTTAAACTACTATTTTAGAATTTTTTCTATAAAAACCTGTAAAGATAAAACAGTAAAGGTATAAGAAGAGAGTCTTCCATTTTCTAGCAAAGATATACAATAATTTCTATTATAATCTGACATATTACTTACTGAAATGAGTTAGTATAGGAAAGTAGACATTTATTATATTATTTTTGGACTGGTTTTCTACTTAAGCCCCCAGTGTCAGACTTGATAAAAATAAGCCTAAACGCTATCATACATACATCAGGGTTCAGCCGCTGACTTTTTGAAAGCTTCAGCTGTCTATAAATATTTTAATAACTAGATGCAACGAATTGTGCCCATAGTATAAGAATATTATATTATTCATATGTACAATTTATTTAGTTACAACTGTAAACATGATCATATTAATTATACATAGATGGTCAAAGTTCATGGTATGGTAGATAGAAATATTTACATTAATAAAACTAATTGAATTGTATTTATTTCGTTACAACTGTAAACAGGCTAATGATATATGGTCATATAGTTCATGGTATGGTTTATAGTATTGAGTTTCTGGAAAAGTCTTGACCGATAACTTGGACAAATTCATTGTTTGAGAAAGTTGCAGTCGATATTTTTTGATGTTGTACTACTCGAAGGTCTGAATGTTAAAATAATTATAACTTAAAACGAAAGCTGAATATGATCCTCAGAAATAATAATACTAATAATTGCGAGTAGCGCACATTTTTTACTGGTTAATATTGGTTTATGCAACAACAAAAGTTGTTGTTGTTAACATTTTTCTCCCGCTGACCTACATTTTTTTCCAGCTTGCCTTTTTATGAAAACGCTGTTTTCACTGACTTTTGGCATGATTTTGAAAAACCAAGATTTTTCCCTGACTTCGCTGACCGAAATTAACCCTGTACATACATATACATATATATGAATACTATAGTTAAGGTAAAATATATGTAATCTAAGTTAATGTAGCTCCTTAAAAACAACATTCACATACAGAATCCCCAAACTTAGTATTAAGATTTCAATAATGGCTCGAATAAATATATGCTAATGTCAAGAAAAATGTCTTATATGAAATTATATTATAAACATTATCTATATAAAGCAGTACGAAGTATGATTTTAGATATTAATCTATTCGACACTTAGTGGTAACTATCGGTAAGGCTATTGTGAAAGCTGCCGATAAGCTTCTACAGTACCAGTGTCTAGAATGTCTAAATTATAAATTGGTGGTTCGCTTTGTGCAGCATTACATAACATAAAATATAGAAATAAAGATTGTGTACACTAAATGTCAAAATGAATCGCAACCGTTAATTTATGTTTATATAAAAGATAAATATACACAACAAATTCTATAAATAAGATAATTGCCCTGAAAAGGACAGTTATAATAGGGAAGGGGGAAGTATAGTAATAGTTTACTACAATTAATTAATGGTTATTAATAATAATATATGGTGGTACCACCATCAGCTTCGATAACTGATCTTATTTTTCTAGGCAAGCTGGAGATAAGGTTATTATTGAAACACTGTGGCATTGTATTTCATCGGCTATTTTTAACCTCTTTGCCAAGATATTCCCAAAAGTTTTCAATTAATTCAAGTCATGGAATAACGTTAAAATTGTTTTCAGTCAAAAAGTCTTGGACAACTGCTGATCGATGAGCAAGGGCATTATCCTGCTGTAATATCAAAAGAGCATCGTCCATAAATCGTCTAATTATACAGTAGTAGTTTTCACAATTGACAATGCATTCTAACACTTAAAGAACTGAATGACCAACATGCCAAATAGCACACCAAACATGCACAGATCTTCTAACCAGATCTCGTCTATAACGTTCTCCTTTTAATCTCCTCACTCGTACTCTTCCATCATTCACCAAAAGTCTAAACCTGGACTCATCACTACATGCAACAAGATCAGATCTGTTGATCAAATTCAAAGAATTTGGCTTGGCAGAAATTGTCTAAGAAATTTAATTTCTGTCAAGCCAAGCCATCAGGCCAATTGAGGCTCGCCGAGCCGCTTGAACGTGTGTACGGAACATTATAATATGTATGTAAATAGAAATTAGTGTCAGTAATCACATCTATTTTATATATAGTTATATATAATTATATTTATCTAAGCAGAAATGTGTATACAATTTTACATGTTGGTATTTTAACTTATATTGTTATATTCATATTTATTAAAATTTCTGTATATTCTAGATATGCTATATAATTTCACAATTAAGTAAATTTTTAAGGAAGTATTTTTATTAATTACTCATAATGGCTGAAAATAATATAATGTACGATATCAGATACACAGCATACATAAAATATTGATAGCTTTGAAATAATAATCTATTAACATATACACAAATATTTTATCAGCATAAATTATGTAGGTATGTATATCAAATAAATCAACGTGTTCAATAGTTAACCGAGATAATTAAGTTGTAAAAAAACGAGTGATGACATCACGACGAGTGTTAGCTCTCTGAAGATTGGTATCGTACATGGCTTCTATCGGCACCTCTTCTTCTTCAAAAACATTTGAAAGATTTCCCCTTGCTATTTTGAAAAGTTATATAATATAATTGCAGTTGCGACGATAACATTACAACACCGTCTGGCTCCTTTCCATCTAGCTATATTCATGCACACCGTATAAATAGTTAGGTAATGTTAACAAAATGATTCAAATTAAACATTTTCTTTACGTATAATAATCGAAATTTAGCCATTTTATTGCTCGATGTTATGACATCTTTTGAAATACTTTAGTGATCTAAAACAATAAAGTCATAGACGGTATTCGAGTCATGATCCTTCCAATTTGTCAAGTTTTCATAGGTGAATAATAAAAAATGTTGTCACAATTTAGTTTGGAAAAAACATGTAATTGGTGTAATAGTCGTTAAAAATGCTATATGTGAGGTTTACTGCCCAATGTAAAAGTCCTACCTAACTTATACCATAGCTCTGTAGTTTAGCTGTGGATTAACTAAACCTTAACTGTGAAACACTGAGTTATAACACAGCTAACCTGCAGCATAACTTTATGCTACCACTTAATTAAACCTGTACTGTGAAAACCTGCAAGTTAGTTATTCCTCAACTGTGAAACACCCCGACAGTGTTCTTGCAACAAAAGAGACTTTATAATTAATAAAATAAAATAAGCAAAACATCGAAGTGTGATAATAAAAATGACCTATACTAAACTTGCATTCAATATACTGTACACATGTTATTGCTACTATATAGGCTGAGTAGAAGTCACAATACAATAATATTTAGGGTGGCGATTCTTATTTTCACTTAGTGTATTTGTTGTATTGTACTACATATTTTTGGAGGTTAAATTATCACACATTTAATACCTACACAACTTTTTTACACCTTCTGTCTACATGTTGGAGGTTTAGCCTCGAAAATATATAGTACAATACAGCAAATATATTGCAGCAAGCGCTTTATATCTTTATTTCTATATAATGTCTACGATATATCGGCAAATGTTGCATGCTAATTCCTCAACTTACACGGGGCAGAGGCTCGAAGAGTGGACCAATCACGAGCAAGACAACAAACATCAATGCGGTGGAGACCAAACTGCCAAGCTAAAAGGAAGAAAACCGAGACGAAAAACTTTTTTATACAACTCTAACATCATTTCATTTTCATATTTACAATATATATACATTTAAGGGCCAAATCCAGCTTTCTGAGAATGTGTGGAAAACCCTATATTTTAAATTTAAAATATAATGTTGGAGGATGAGCTAAATTTATCAGCTCATAATCAAAAAACATTATGCAGGGAAACAAATAGGGGGGTATACCTCTTTCGTCCACCCCCCCTCTGGATCCGTCCTTGAATTATATATCTATAAAGCGTAACAACAAACTAAATAAAAAGTTAAAAATACTCGTTAAATATAATCCTTAATTATTCTTAAAAAATATATTAGCTATGATGAATAATGGTATCATCTAAAAGTTCTGATATGCATAATGCACCCGGGGAATTTTCAAAATCAGTAGATTAGAATGCTTGTGTCTTTAAATTGAAACAATTTTGCACATCTCAACTTGTAATTTTTAAATTAAATATAAAAAAATATATCATTTTAGTGATCATTTGTAATCATATCAATAATTGTTTCAATTAGATTTAACAAAAGGTATTATTTATGCTAAATAAATTCTTCAATTCCTAACATACAAATATTTTAAAGGGAACAGTACCCGAGTAGATAAACGAATTATTTATGAAATAACATATGTACAGAAACTAATTACAAATTAAATAATTGCTGCTTATAACTTCCAAAAATAAAACAGAAACTATATTTTCTAGATGTCACTAAATAAACTTTATTGCCTAAAAATAGAAGTGAAAATATGTCAGTGATATTTTCGTGAGAATGAATCATAGTATAAGAAACTTAAAATATTTCGAAGATAATCATAGATGTTATCTCGACTCACTCAACATAAAGACTGTTTGATTCCTTTGACAGTCATCTGAGTAGATAGAAAGTAATTACAATATGTTCTTAGTTCACTTTGAAAGTCCAACATAGTCTAATGTCACGTTAATTTTTTCATTAATTTCGTATGAATTCGCTCGTCCAAATTATAAATAGAATTATACGATTTTCTTTCATATATATACATAATTAAATTTAATATTCATGATGCAAACATTGTTGTATTAAGTTTAGTTTAGAATAAACAAAACACAAGAAGTAAGCCGAAAAAGCCAAAAATAGGCATTAACATTAACATTGTTTACGGATATCAAATAGAAATATAGAAATTTCTGACTCACATGAGAAGAAATTATAATATGTTCTGTTAATTTCATAAGTAAATAAAACTAATACCATAAGTTAATATTACTTATTAAAAAACACCAAACAATACATAAAAGAAAATTTTGCATTCAAATAAGACAAAAGCACTTTTTTTTATTTAATGTTTCTGGTGTGAACAAATATTTCTTAAATTAAATGACACAAATAAATAAATAAATCAAATTAAAAATATCAAAATATAACACAATTTCAAAGCATTAACATTCTCTTCAAGTACGCGAAATTTATAATATCAACAATGGTAAAAATTTAACCATAGACACGATTAACTGAAACTATTTTAATTTAAGATTTTAAATGTTTTCATGGATAATAATCAAGAAAATTAATTAACATTATAAATGAAATAAATATATCAAAATTCGATAAAACAATATCACTGTGCCTTCATGTCATCAGAAAAAATTGGTACACCGTTTAATGCCAAAAAATATCATTATACGAGTGCTTAATATCGTATATTGTGCCTAAAGTATCCCAAATTATTATTTTTTTAATATATTAGTAACAATAATCTAATCTAATGACAAACTATATATAAGAACAGGTCAAACCTATATGTGACCTACTTGCGTTTCCATACCAACGTCCACTACAACTGAAGTCCGAGCAAGAGCACCAGAAGCAAAATGGCATCGGAAGAATGAACCAAATATGTTTGCTAATCCATGGGCACACAATTCCTGTAACGAATGACATACTTTATAATAAGGTCTATCAAATACGACTAGTTGTACTGGCAACTTTCAAACAAATATTGCAATTCAAACTTTACTAGTAATACAATCAAATTAATTTGGTTTCCTATTTAAGTCTATATATTTTATGATATTATTTTAAAATTAAATAAATATAATAAATAAAATTTCATTGACAAACTTGACATCGAAAATAATATAATGAAAGTTATGTTAATAAATTTAGATCATGATCTACATTTTATTAATTGTTCAAAATGTTCACAATGAATACTACTTAAAAATCATGGACTAATAACTTTAGTAACAAAGATATAATTAATCCTCATACATAAGAATTCGCAAACAATAATATAGGCAGGACAGAAGAACAGCAGTTTGTTAGTATAATATACTAACTTGATTGTAGTCAACATGATACTTCTTTCGTGTGGCGTATGTTTTGATAAGGGAGGCTGCTATAGCATAGCCAACCAAAGCCAAGGTGATAGCGTCCGTGATCACTTGGGGCGCAATCGTAATATCAGGAACTAGTGGTTCTGGAAGTCTTAAAAGGGAAGAATCGTGAAGAAAACATTGTATTATAAATAAACTACTGCTGAAGAATTATTAAAGAAATGAATAATGTTTAAAGAAAAGATTTGTTATGTTTAAAATATACTAGTTTATGTCTTTTTTAATTGTCGACTAATATAATTCAATCCACAAAACAATAGAATTATATAATAACAATAAATAATCAATTTTATAAATAATTATTTCTATTAGTATAGTATTAAGTTCAATGAAGTGTAAATTAATTAATCTCAATGAAAATATGACTTAGAATATAGACTTTTAACATTTTAAAATTAATATAAACAATTTTAAATATTCAACCCGCTAAACAAGGAACTTATTTTGAAAAGTTAATATTTCAAAGTAAGTTGGAAAAAAATTAAATCAAAGAATAATTTAGTTTATCGCTGCTGTTCATTATAGTTATAAATATATTTTTATTGCTTTAACCCAGTTTCCCTTTAACTAAACCAAATATTCTACTCTAGTCAACAAATTGATCGAAGTGCTTAACATTTAAAACAAGAAATGACCGTCTCACCCCCGTGGGATCGTACCAACGATACCAATGCCAAACCGCTTAGTCAAATCAGTGAAGTAGAAGATTATAGTAGCACCCGCAACCTGAAATAGAAAGAAAAACACGTTTAATAAAAGCAATTTTTACAACATACACATTTTTTATTGTTTTTTTAAGTAATAGCTATAACTACAATAATTGTTAGTGTGTAATTTATAAAGGCAACATTATAATTATCAATTTAAATAATAAAGTTATAATTTCCAAATGTTTTGTACTTTTCTAATTTCTACATTTATCTGTAAGTAAAAGAACGCTTTTCTCAACCAGAGACGAAATTTAATATCACATATAGATACAGTGTGATTTATTTTATTCTTAAAATATAACTAATTTAGTGAGAAAGTTGTAATAAAAGTTAACTCATATTATACAAAAATGAAATGCTATAAAAATGTAAACTAATGAAACGGAATGCGTCAAAAATGAAATAATCTGTACTATATGATGTAAATAAAATGAACATGCCCCTAATATTTACAATGAATTAATCAGTAATAATGTCATTTATATCATTCAGCTTAAAATAATTATTTTCTAAATGAGTAAATCGATTTCGTTCATCTAAACTATCCGAAGTACAACATAAATTTGTGAGAAATCCTCCTTTAAATTACTCTTTACAGATATTATGCGGTCCATGTATTTAACGGTTCAACCGAATTAATAAAACTAATAAGAGCGTTGAATAAAAGCATACTTTTTACGGTTGTACAAACCCTTTAGTTTATGGACATTTAAAAATTGTACAAAAGGAAAGTTGATAGATTATGGTAGAAGTCTTAACACCTAAAACTAACGACGATGGAACGAACCTCACCAGCAGCTAATGACGAAGTATGAACTGCTGTTCAAGGTCAAAAGTCTTCTAGTTTAATGAGATAAGTATGTAAACTATTCATCAAATAGGTGCATTTTTTATTCATGTAAAATTTCATTAGCAAATACATATAAAAAGATTATCCAGAATGATAAAAATTGAGCATTACGAGCGACATGTACATCCCGTAGACTTTGTGCGATAAGCTACTGTATATTTATTATTTACACAGAATATTAAAAATTAAGGTATAGTACATATTTTAATACATTGCAATAATAAGGTATATCAAAAGACATTGATATTCAATAGAACTAAATAGAAAATAATAAAAAAAACTTAATTGAAGTACCTACTAACCCGATAAGTTAGTACGAGCAGTATAGGTATAGAACATTTTGATTTAAACGTTACATGGTTGCAAATACTTATTTATGCAATATAATATGATTGATAAAAAGGGTATGAAGTTAGATGTTATAATTAAATACCATTATAGAGTGGAAAAAATATAAAAAAGCTATCGATATCTAAAATGCATTTAGTCTAGAATACTATAATGCCTAGAGTAACTTGTGGATATGACATATTTTTCGCACTGTAATTTACATAAACATTCGTTTTAACTGATCTAGTCGACCATTTGTTTATCACAATTGATATAATTTTACTGTTTTTGTCTTTTTTATTGCTTCAAAGTTAGCTATTATATTTAACGATACATACAATGACATGTACTTTTGACTAAAATACGCAAAACTATTTTTTTTTGATAAATCGATAAAGTTAATTATTTTAAGTATATTATTGTCTAAAATATTACAATGATAACCATAATCAACCAATTGTATCAAAAGAAAATGAGTTGGAAGTTCCCTAAACTAAAACTTCTTAAAGTAAACTAAGCATATTATAAGTTATAATTTTTATAATTTTTAGTTTTATTTTTCGATAAATAATATTACAATGCCTACCTCTTAGTAAGAAACTCAGTGGAGGAGATTAATAAATCGATTTTTATGTAAGATTGGTAATTGTTAGGTATTTACTTTATATCATTAATGTGATATTTGTAAATGATATTTTATAAATTATTTCAAATATTTGATGGTAGTAGGTATTATTATTACATTTTTAGTAATATTTAAAGCGTTTATTTACATATAACTTCAAAAACTGATAAGTACAAGCAGCCACAAACGAGAAAACACCTATAAATGAAATTTATCAAGCGACACAAACTTATTCGATGTTGTTATTTATTTGTTTAGCAAACGTACTTTGGTTACTTTCTTATCAATTGAACTCAAGACGAGCCTTGTTTTTCTATTCTAAAATATATTTTTAAATGCATATATAATAATAATAATATACATACTTACCACAATAAGTTCTATCGGCAGAGGGAACTTAATTCGCGCCTTGACACGAGGGTTGATGTGTTCCTTGGTCACCACAAGAATCAGGATACAAATCGCCGAGGTTATCACGCTGGCCATATTTGTCGTCGGAAGTTTTCGAAAGAAGTCGTAATATGTCTAAACAGGAGAAGCCGAAAACTAGAAATATTAATTAAATAGCAATCTCAAATATGTCCGTCGTTATGGCACAATTAAGAGTTATTGTATGTTGAGAAATATTAGCGTGAATTAATATATATAAAACATAGATAGATATTATAAATATATAGATAAATCAGTATGCTGCTCATATCCTTTCTACTAAAACATTTAACAAAAACTGTTCAATGGTTGAGCAAATTATATGCTCGTCATTCTTAAAATAATGTTTTTATAGTGAGCCTAAATTCCACTTTTTATAATATTTCCCAATGGTAATTTTCTGTTTTAAAGAATCTAATAATAACTTTATTTATTTACAACTTTGGCACTATTATTAGGGAGAAAAAACTAGTTTAAGAATTTTTCATAGAAATAAAAGTGAAAAGGCGTTTGCCTTTAAATAATTTTTTTTACTCCACAAAGCCCTAGAAACGCCTTAATAACCACAAAAATCAACTTACCATGACAACTTTCTTTGCTCCAGAGTAACGGTTGATAGAGTAACCAAAGATAGTGGTTAGCTGACTGGTTAGCACATGGAAGGCAGCACCTGTAGTGAAACCGCTCACCAACGCATCGGACATGTAGTTAATGAGGAAGCCCATACGAAGAACGCCCATCAGAAGCTAAATATTGGAGATGGGACAATAAAGGGGGAATGAGGTAGGAAGATGCCTTATGTATAATATGCACTGTAAAAATGGAACACATTAATATCATTCACCGCTGCTATTCAATAAATCTTTGAAGCTTACATGATCATTTGCTAATGATCTGCAATTAAAGCTGATGCGGCGAAAATAATTACTGTCATTAATTAATTTATATTTTAAGTATAACATGGAATTCATATATACTTTACCATATAATACGAGTATTATTATATTTCAGGGATTTCTCATGATAAATTCTCATAGCAAATTCAGTCAGAGAATATATATGTTTTAAATAGCTCAAAAGTGTAAAAAAATGTGTATCTTTTAGACGTTACAAGAACATTATTGAAAGTTGAGCTAAGTAAATATACATAAAGAAAGAGGCACAGAAGCATGCGCGACTTGCACATTAGCGATCTATGAAAAGGGAGAGAGAAGAGAAGCTTCGCGAAGTAGTCTCAAAGCGCCAAAGATTGTACTAGATTTTGTCTCTTACTGTATATATACTGCCATTAGCATGTTCACAACATTTTTTTCAATGCATTGTCTATGTGTAAAAGTTAAGCGTTTTAATCAAGCATTGAACTTGGTTCCTAACAAATGATTTGGACATAGAAAAATTACTTACAATTAAATTGGATTATAATTTTTATCGAAATTTAAATATAAGCTTACAATTTGCACCTCCTTTATCAGTACGCCCTATAGCTACACACTAATGACTGTTAACACAAATGTTTGAAACAAAAATATCTTTCTTACTGATTACTGAAATGCGCTTCACGCAAATAATTAATTTTCTACTTTATTGCATCATCGATCAACACTTAATTAGTAGGTATGTTGTATGTATTTGGCAGTATATAGTTTATAATAATCTAAATATAAACTATTTTCTTAGGTATCAGAGGAATTTTTGGCAGGTTATATATGTCCGCAGCACTTTTCTACGTACATAATACGTACATCACATATGCACTGTAATATTGTCATCATTGCAACTATATTTTAAAATGTAACTATTTAGCTGTATTGAATCTTCCCCCATTCAACTCAATACAAATTTTAATATCGTTAGATTAATTAATAAAAATTGCCAATTTTGTCATGAGTGACATCCTTTTCTCAAAAAGTTGAAAATAGGTGGTCTGCCTCGATTTTAATGCATGTTTCGGAGAGCATTGTAGCTGAGTTCTTCATACATGTAAAGTAAATACATGGGACTCCTATATAATTTACATGGCTCCTTTTATAATTAAAATATATAGTCCTTATGGAGCAGCGAATTTATGGAACACTTTGAGACCGAAAATGTACAGGGCTCTAAAAACGGCCCACATTAAACTCGTACTCCTCCTTCCATATTTTGAAGAATTACGAAAATGACTTACCAATCTTAACATCCGCGGAATATTCTAATTCCTGTATAAACAAACAAACCACATGAAATACTTCAATTAAAATAAAAAATACATTATTTGACAAAAGCACCCCCACTTTGAGTTTAACATTTGTTGTTATAATTTATGTAATAACTAATGCGCTCAGTGAATAAACATTTTCGATATAAAGTAATGAATAAACATATTATATACCATAAAGTAAATATTTTATATATATAATACTATTTTACAGTGTATAAAATGTATCTAAATAATTTGCTTAGTGGAAAAAGAATGAATTAAAAGACATTTAATTGGATAGATATACGCTTTCCAAACTTATTTAAATTATCTTTTTAGAGATACAAGCATCGAAAATAATGGGACTATATGAGTGTTCCTTTTTACTCAAGCTTTCATCAAAGGACACAGAATTTATCATTCCTTTATTGATCTTTTTTGTTATTAGGGATAAGTGGTAAACAATTAGGAAATATTATTACTATTATTTATTATTATAAATATTACAAATAACATATACATGACGCAAATTTACTAAATATAGGCAATGACTCGGCTGCATATATTATATAGGACGATTTTTCCACATTAAATAAAATGGGAAACATTAATGAAACAACCGCATTATATGAAAACTACAATAATACATTCACATTACAAAGAAAATTTGAATTACTTTCTAAACAATAATATTTCCATAATTATATAAATATTATTTGTACTTATGAAAAGTACACCACACTCATTTATAATTCTCTAAACATAACGTCTAATTATTGATCGCACAATTAAAATAATGAAGAAAATAAAAAACTTCTAATTATAGAGTAATGATTATAATGAGTGTAATTACTCTATGCTTCTAATATTTAGCACTAACCTGTAATAAATCGATTTATACTAAGATATACAGGGTGTCCCATAAGTCACGCACCATAGGCAATTTTAGAAATTTAAAAGTACTATTGAATATATATTGTACTATAACATAATTAAGTCTAAATATTTATATACTTTAAAACAAATGTTCAAATTGGCGACCTTCAACATCTAAACATTTCTGAAATCGAGTAATGCATGATCTTTGCACATTTAGGAGCATTTCTGGAGTAATTTTTACAATTTCTGATGCTATATTGGCTTGCAATTGTTGCAGAGAGATTGGCCGATTGACATAGACATGTGTTTTAAGGTGCTCCCATAAAAAGAAGTCCAAAGGCGAGAAATCTGGTGATCTCGGGGGCCATTCGACTGCCCCACGTCAAACAACTAACTAACTAACTAACAAACTAACAAACCTCAGACAATCATTAATAATCGATTTACCTTGACATTAATATTAAAGTGGAAATTTCCTATGGTGCGTGACTTATGGGACACCCTGTATATCACCAGTATCGTTGTATACGAAATTCGTCTTTATATATATATATATATATACTCTAATAGTATGCAAAAAATATCTATTTTAAACTAGAAATTTGGTAAATTAGGTGTATGTTTGTAACAAATGACCTTCCTAGATATAAAGCAACTCATATTTCGAATAAATCAGGCAATTAAATTTATATATTATTTAAACAAATATATAAACTTATTACTTTTTAAAAAATTGGATCAAAATGGTTTTGCTTCATTTAGAATATACTACTTTTGTTTGTGTGTAAACCTGATAATAAATACATGGGCCACGCATGAAAAATATCATGTGGGGCATTATGAAAAAAAATTACCTTTCCTATACTTATAAGTATGTACATAAATGTTACACAAAAAATCACAAAATAATTCATTAACGATTTTTTAGCGAAGAAATTTACATTTACAGTTCATCGGTGAAACAATCACAGCCTATAAAAAGCTGTCAGCTCATTTAATGTACAGACAGTTTTGAATTTTTACAGTGTTATAGCTCAATAGTTTTATTTTAATAATTTACAGACAATCTTTTTTCTTATACACTAAGTCATCTAGAACGGTAAAAATAAATACAACCTCAATAGATAGAAATACATATATATATATATATATATCAGTAGAACTAACACTATGTCAAGTATATGTAGTTCATATGATAATTAATTTGGATGCACCCAATAATACCAAACTCTTTAAATAGAATAGAATGGTTTTAGTAAGTGGAAAAGTTATGTCTGCGGAATTGTAAGACAATTGTAATATAGAGTTAATATCAATAGAAATACGGTCTAAAACCTTTAGAAACTGTATTCATATTATGTTTTGTATCTTATTGTAAAACATTATATAATAACTTAATGATGATAATAATAATAATTGGTAATAAACGAACTAAGACAATGAGATACATGTAGATAACTTATTGATATTAAATTATAGACATCCAAATATATATGTAGAATGTATAGTAATACTCTCTTTAAGCATGTTATAATACTGTACTATAGTTTTCAATAAATATTCAAGTGAAATTAATGATTGTTATTCATCCTATAATAAATAACGTCATTTCAAATAAAACATCACTGATTCAGTTAACCGTTATCAATTTAATTTTTTAATCGTAAAAATAGATTATAACCTTAGAATAAACCATAATATTTATATATATCAATATTATACATAATATCTATCACATTATAGATTAAAACAATTAGTTATTTGAATAAGGTAATAAGATAATAATTATAAAGTAACAAAAAATACCTTCCATTGTAAACTCGACAGAAAAATTCAGGAATTTGAAAAACATCGCAACATTAATGACATTAGCGACCATTATTATACTTTAGTACCATTAACTCTATTATTCTTATGTAAATTTTTGATTTGCAATAATTTAACAAGTCACGATTTTTTAACAATAAGTTTAAGAAAAAATTACAAATTACACTGAATCATAAAAAACTATTCCAAAACCTCTTCCTTGTATATTTTAGTTAAATGAAAATCAGTTTTTTTTTGCAAAGCATCACCTAATTGCATATTAAAAGATAATAAATTAGCGACATTTTTGCACTATGCGGCAAAGAAGTAGTAAAGAGGTATGTAGTCCTTTAGTTAATGTTTCGCTGCTTTTAGTCAATTAATGTTATCCAAGATAGTTTTTTTTGCAAAATTCTCGTTTAGAAAGCATCTGGACACATTGTTTGAAACAAATATAAGTATAAATAAAAACAGTATTATATATAATTATAGAATATATTAACTTCCTATTATGAGAATACTACATAATATTTTTTTTAATTGATAATAACGCATACACCAAGTACAAAAGTGAAAATGCAGCTATTGTAATGCATACACTTAACGCAAATTCAAACTGCCATAAAAATTTGACGATTTGGTTTATTTAAACATTACGCTAATGCCTGTAATATGGTATTTAATATATCTACTGCATTTTTAAGACTTAAGCCCAAAAATGAACTTCCCGAGTAAAATGTACAATTCGATCTTGTTTTGAGATCAAAATAGAAAAAAATGAAAATTTTGCACAGATAAAACATAAAAATTCTTCTTCTTGTTAATACAACGTTAAAAATAAAACACTTAACAAGATAATTGAAATTCTATGTCAAGAAGACAGTAAACAGGACAACTTACCTGTATCATTCCCGCGACAAGTGTTGTTACTATAGCAACTTGAAGACGATATTGCAAAAGGGGGTCTTCAAACATAGTCGAGGTGGAAGAATTTCCGTCGTTGAGGCCGCTAATTGTTGTAGCGTCAACCGTCGACTGAAGAAAACGACCACTTGCGGTTGTTATTGTTGACAAGGTTGTCGATGTGTTATCTCCACCGCCACTTACCAACGAGAGCGGGGCTTTATAGTCAGCCGCCATTCGATTGATTGTCTCGGAAATTAGAAGACTCATCAGGGAGAATGTTCCTTAAATGCAAGATTAATAGTCTAGTCTGACAAAAGCGTAATAACAAACAGATGTTAATTTATTTTTTAATTCGCATTCATCTCATTCATCGATAATTTGAAAATTTCGTTAATGGAAAATCGTTATTTTGTGAAAAAATTGTTTAAACAATAGTACGAAAGTAGTAGTAAAAGTAGATTAGATATAATATCTTAAACAATTTCTAAAAATCCAACAAGTCTAAAAAGTACTAATACATGAATTTATGTTATTAAAGATTTATTCTAAAGATTTATCTTATAAAAATTATGGGTTATAAATAAAACATTAAATGGTAATTTTAAATACATTCACACACGGAGTTAACAGCACTAAATTGATGAGTGAAATATGTGTAATATTACTTATTTTTAAGGTGAATGAAAGGAATGCATTAAAATAAGGTATCGAACTAATTATACCTAAAAACGGATTAGAATCTATTTCAATAAAAAACTATTATTTATAGGTATTGAATTTTATAAATGTTAAAAATCATGATTTTTTCATATTATAATGTACTTTAACAACTTAAATTCTCAAACAGTAATGTGTGAGATATTTAGAACATAAATAATTATCATGCGCGCATATTATTAAATCAAACACAAATTCATCTTATAAAAGCTAGAAGAAATCCCAGAGATCATCTGCTACATTCCATTGATCAAATTCTTTCTTGAAGACAGGTAGCAACAAATAAACACCAAAGAGGTCCTTTCGGCCCCCAAAACAAAAACGAGACGACTTCAACAGGAGACTATAACAGGTCCCAGACTAATCGTTCTCCTTCCAAACGACCTCCATCCAGTCGCTGTAAACACAACCTTTATTAAGTACGCAGATGATCTGACGGCCATCTATAAACTATACAATTCCACAATGGACCGATGCCAGAAAGAAATGATAAACATAGAAGTTTGTTCATCTAAGAAAGAAATGATTATAAACGCCAAAAAGACTGAAGAGCTATCGACAGAACCGCTCAAAGAACACTTAACTCCACCCCTTCTACTTGACAATGGCCAACATGTTTACAAAACAAAATTGTCAAAGGTTTTAGGTCTCGAAATCGACTCCAATTTTAACTTCAAACAAAACATAAGTAAAACAATGGTTACAACAAGCAGAAACTAAAATATTTCTATTCATCGTGTATTATACCCACCATGACGTACGCATACACAGCTTGGTGTTCGACCAAAGAAAGCAACCTGCTACCATTCTAACAAATCCAAAAGAAAGCACGGAAAATCATCGGATACGACGTTGAATACAAACTTAATAAACAAAATTACCAAACTCTTTAACAAATCCGCGACTAACTAACAGCACCTCTACATACCTTCCCAAACTACAACGAATCATCACAAGACAGAACGGGTACAGGAAACCCGACCAACCAAGAACTGAGACGTACAAAAGATCATCTGTGTACTGTGGTGCTCCCACTACAATAACTATTTAAATTAGCGCTTCTCCAAATATTTTTTATTGTTCTCCAATAACATTCCTTTACAATAACTTTCTCTTTTAACTGTTTATAATACTATCTACAATAACTTTCTTTTTTCCCTACAATATCTCTTTAAATTAACGTTTCTCCTAAATCTCATATTCTTTTTAATTTTTTATTATGCAAGTTATGTACGAAAAACCCTTTTGCTTTTTTTAAGTATTATTATTATTATTATTATTAAAAATGGTAAAAATATATTTAAATATATACATACATGAATAGTTTACAAAATGGCATGACCGATTTGAAAAGTGTTAATATAATTTATTGTACGATGCAAAAAGCTGTAAATTTATTAAATGTGTGATGGTCAATATATAACTGGAACTTTCATATAACAAAAAAACCCATAGACTAACTCAAAATTACTTTCGCTAAAATAATGTAATCCAATTCTCACAAATATTTAAGACAAGTAATCCATGTAAATAAAATTTGAAATATTGTAAAAATACATAATTGAAATCACGTTTAGTAGAAATATTTTATACATGTATATTATACCCTTCAGAAAAAGCATGACTTCAAAATTGAGTCATTGTATTGCCATATATCTATCAATAGCCAAATATATATACATAATAATGTTAATTTATTATTCTGTTTACTTGAAATTAAATAATATTTGTTCATTCTTAAATACTTTAGATGCTTCTTTCTTAAGTACATTAAATATAAGCTTCATAAGTTTCAAGGTCATATTATATTATAATATACAGATATATGTTAATATTATAACTTTCACACCATTACTCTCATCTGCCTTCCTCAACATAAAAAGAAAAGTATCTTGGACATGATAATAACAATCCTCTGTTAACATCTATTAACGATATAATTTATTATATATGTATGTATATTATGATTAAACGATTTCAATGCCTTCAAGAATTCATTTAAATATATTAAACATGCACGTATATCTTGTAGTATACAAACATTTCCTCAATTTATTTTAAGATAATTTAAGTTGACATCATAATTACATTTTTGTGTAATTTAAGAAATATGTAACAAATAACATTTCCATTATTAAGAAGTAAATAACTTTTTAAAATAAAATATAACAAGTAAACAGTATTCTTTATAATTTTTGGTTTAATGTTTTCGTTTATATGATAACATTTTGAACATTCAAAATCAAGGCGAATTTTCTATCAATTTAGTGGATAATACTAAATTTCCAGCTTAGAATCAATAAATATAATAAAAAATATGGTTAGTACAACAATAAATGCAGAATATTATTTGCAACAATCGCACGCACTATAACTGCACGTACTTTTTCGACAACATTAAATATAGATGAAAAGATATCAACCATATTGAACCTTTAAAGTTCAAATGCAATTTTATTTAATCGTCAAGATCTTTAACCTCACATTAAAGCGCGGTCATGAATAATAAAGAACTGGTTTTCCGTAGATCACATATTAGAAACAAATAATTAACATTTAATGTGTATCATAATATAAGAAAACAACAATGCACTCGAAACATCATATTTGAAGTATCACACTAACTTGCCTTAAGATGAAAATTATAAAATTGAGGGTGTGTAAAAGTAGTAAATTTATAACATCGGATTAATAGTACATTTTTCTTATCTAAATGTCCTTTCAACTAAACAATTTGTATTGGTCTAAGCATGAAGAGTATAGCAAAACATAGAAGTATACTACCAAAAAATTGAAACAAACTATATTTGAAATCTACTGGCAGATACTTCTAGTTTCATGAAATTTGATAAATGTTAATTAACAACAGCCACGCTGCTTAATAGAAAATATTTTCAAAATAATTGTATGCAGAAAACAGAATATATAAAAAATAATATAAAAAATTAGAGTAAAAAGTAACAAAATTATTGTTGCAGTATAATTAATGGTACATACAAAATAAAAAAACAAAAATTCCAGGATGAAACATATCTTTAATAATACTTATAGACATACAGATTTTGAAATACACCAGTATATTATTGTTTGAAACATGAGGCCGATAAAATTACACTGAGAAAACCAATTCTTCTAAACATTTGCTGTATCCATCATTTTACTTCTATTATATTATTACATTCACTGACATATTTAAACACCCGAGTAGTTATTATACACGTCATGATGTATACAGGTATATTAACTAAATATGAAGTAAAAGCAAATGGTAATAACTCACCCATTGACAAATGTCGAGAACTTGCAAAGAATACGTAAACTATCACAGGAAACACAGAAGTGTAAAGACCATTAACTGGGAGAAGACCTGCCAGTAGTCCATATGCCAAGCCTAAGAAGATGTGTACAGAATATAAATACATCTGCGTAATATAATCTCCTCTAAAGGGTATAAAAATAAATCGCCGATAAAAAAAACAGAGCTATACAAATAAATTTCGCAACTAAATTATAATAAATATCTACCATCTGTATTAATTATTCCTAAGTAAATATACTTCTATTATGTGATTATTACGAAATTCTAAAATACTTAAGCCTTAAAAACCAAGACATTTATTTTATAATTAAGATATTCACCTTTTCTATTTTTTTTACTTTTATAAATATTTAATTTAGAATTAATACATCTAGATTCCCATGTGTACATTGAAGCTGTCGCTAATTATATGCAAAATATATCAATCTCATCTGATATCAATGTAGAGTATTGATAGTATCTATTACTAATCTGTGCAAAAAGGTTTTCACTGAATCGACATGATAAAACAGTAAACAATATATCGTTATTACACGTTTTATTAACAACGTTGTAATTAAATAAATAATTGAGAAACATTTCACACTAGATCTAATAAAAACAATGAGTTTTAAAAATAAAACAAATTTTTTAAATTAACCAAAAACTAATAATCTAATATTGCAGCTGATCATATTACACAATCAATTTTATTTAGGTTAAAATTTAAAATTACAATGCGATTACAAAAAATTACAAAGATCTATTTTAAAAGGTATGGTACAAAACTGTCTCCAGTAACTATAATTAAATACATATACTCGTATAAAGTGTCTATATTCTTTAAAACAGAAATAAATATATAAATCTCCTTTAAAATCCATCAACAGAATTTTAGAAAAAAATAAGTTTGTTAAAGTTTTTGCATTTTAAAAATCTATAGAAAAAAACTAAACTATACAGATGCAGAAAATAAGTAGTAATAAAGGATAGGAAAGAATATATAGAAAACGAAAAGAAACTGACAAATATTTTATATCCTATAATAATTAAATTTATTCATAATGAATAAAAGGCTACATATACAACGATACGTATTAAGCAAAAAGTATATTTTTAGATTTATGAGTTAACTCAAAAATATTTGAAAAATAAAAGATAATATTTTTAATATAAAAAGTTACCTAAGTAGACCTAAATAGCGACACGAAAAACATTTTAATGTAAAATTATTTCAAATTGCTTTATTCATGTTCTTTGCATTAACTGAATACTATAGATATTGAATTTTCATATAGTTAACAAGATGCACAACGAAAGAAATTTCTGTATGAAATTCTTATTCGGCGTAATATTATCGATTTTTCAATGCTTTACTTTAGTTGTACTAAGCATTATAGATATTGATGTTTTATTGAATGCCTACCGCAATTAAATGTAAAGGAAATAAAAAGCAAAATAATATTGTGGCTCTAAAACTAATTTATAATTTTCCTACAGATTTTTCCATAGATTTCCGATCTACTTAATTATATTTAAATTGAATACCTATACTGAAAACTAACAGTATAAAAAATCAAAAGAATTTATAACAAGTGAAAATTTAAACTCCGTGTTATTCCTTTAATTAAAAATAAATTAATAATAAAAAACTTTTAAATTTCGATTAGATAAATTTTACTAAATTCAAAAAAAAAAACTTAATTCCGAAATAGACTTTATACTAAATAAATTATCTGAAAAAGAAGAAGGTATGTAGAAAATCTAGTAGCAGCATGCCCAGTTATATTATGTGATGAAGGATCCTATGTGTTAACATGATATGAAATAAAATTAGGAATGTATTTGTTAAAGCATCCGTATAACTTTTTAACAAGGTAATATGCATCAAACAATAAATCAACTTTAAGAAAGAAAAATGTAAATGTGTCAAATACTGAAATAATATTATTACGTTTTAACTACACTGTGAGCAACTTAAAATCTATTTTAAATTAAAAATTAAAAGAGATAAATCATGTATATAGTGGTCTGATTACCATAAATGGATAAGACACGTAAGGTAGCGTTGTAGCAATTAAAATGTAAGCTGTACGATTTTTTTAATTTGTTTTATATTGAAGTATCAAGAGCAATTCAGATGATTCAGTCGTAAGCATAGAGTAATTAAACACAAAGGTTTAATTACAATCATGATAAAAAGTTTGGAACATTTTTAGAAAATTCCTATATTTCACATATTAAACATAAAATTAACATAATATAGCCAAAACTAAAATAGAATAGTAAATATTCGTTTAAACTATCTTGAAGATGTTATTAGATAATATGTTTTTATTGTAATTTAATTTCTCAAATATTAGTGAATATATTAAAATTTTAAATACATTAAAATGATATAACGTATAAAATATATTTAACATAAGAATATAAAAATTTAATATTGAAATATTAGTTAAGAAAACAGTATTATTATTAATAATAATAAATGACTTATCATAAATATATATTTATTACTAACACATTTAAGTTTGTTTTTGCAAATATCTGTTATTCTACTTCAGTTTTGGCTTTATTATACTGATATAGGTTTTAAATGGTTAAGTTTAATATATAAAATATAGGAATTTTCTAAAAATGTTCCAAACTTTCGATCGTGACTGTACTCTATGGTCGTAAGTAATCATAAGTGTAATAATAAGGTTTAAATTAATCACTAATATATTTATTTTTTAATTAAATGTCAAAGCAAAATATTATGTAATTTTTTTAAATTTGACTATAATCTTTCTTGTAACAAATGTATAAAGTAGAAAAATTGATTTTAAAGCAATAGTGTAGATTTATATTTAATTCATTGAAAATACTTACTTTTACTTTAAAATCCAACCAACTTAGCAGATTGAATAAATAAATCAATGAGAATATAAAAAGTACATTAGTATAAAAAATATATTTTAAGTAGTTAAATACAATATTTTTTGTAGTTATAATTAAAATGTCATTCATTTATATATAGAAACATACCTATATACATATATATATATATAAATGTTTGGGCTTCCCTTCAAACCATTATTAAAATAAGAAAAAGGAGATTGCATTTGCTGCTGATAAAAAGTTTATTGTAATATTCTGACTATCGTCCTAATCATACAACGATTAAATATGTCCAGCTTGCACTATACATATTTAATCAATGTATGATTTGGACGATAGTCGAAATATTATCATAAATCTTTTATCAGCAGCAAGTGCTCTCTCCTTTTTTTCTCATATATATATATAATATTAATTTAATTTAAAAAGCAGACATTCAGACTTACATAAATAAAAATGTTTTTGTTGTATCCTTAAATCGGCTTTATGTTAAATCCTAGCTAAGTACAATAGCACAAATAATAGCTTAGGTAACTTACCCTGTGGTATATGAAATATGCACATGGTCAAGCCACCAATGAAATCCCACACTAAGTATGATTTCTTATATGTCTTAAACATATCGATAATTGGAAAACAGCCTACAACTGATTTACGGAGGTTGTCTGATGAACAAGTTTCTTTCAACTTTTTTGTAAGTGTAAGTCGGATATTCTTGCCCCCATGAGCAGGTTGTATTTCTTTGTAAATCTGATCGAAGGTGTGGAGGTCATAAATTGGTCTGTTCACGATATACCTGGGTGATGTACCTGTTTCAGCCTCACCCTCAACTTCAGCCCCATCTGAATTTGTCATTGAATCTGTGAAACAAAGTGAATAAAGTAATTGTAAAACATAAAATAACATTATCAAACTTAAAATAAGATATATTAAATTTAATAACTAAAAAGTATCTACTGAAAATATATGTACAATTATTATTCAATAAAAATTACTATTATTATCTTTAAATAATTTACACTAGTCAAATGTATGGACAAAATAACAATGATCTAATAAAAAAATTGTTTCCTTTGCCAAATAAATAATTAAATATAATAAATAAAATAGTAAAATAGTAAACCAAAATAAAAATATATCAACCTTGGCAATTATTTCAAATAGCAAAAATTAAGAAGAAAAAAATTAAATGATTATAATCATTAAGTCTTCATATTTAATTATATCTAATGTTTTATAAGAATTTTTCCTTGCCTAATAAACATTTTAGTCATTTTATTATATATAATTTAACTGATTCACATATTCATAGTTGTATATATTAGCTTATGTACAAATGAATTTAAATAAATAAAAAGTTATAATATCTTCTTATTCATATTAAAACAATCTCATTTCTGTGAAAAGATAGTTAAACTTATGAGTTATGAACACTCTTAAAAACATAGAATTATTGTAATTCATTATCATATTTCTATTGACTTATTAGATTATTATTTCAGTACTTTACTATCCTTTTTCTCCTTATGTGCATCCTTACACAACCTTTATTTAGCCAGATATATTTTACACTTAACTATCAACCATCAATACAGTAAATAGATAAGGTACATAAAAATCAAAAAGAAATATTGCAATAAAAAGTATGTAATAAAAATGGACCATGAATTAACTAAACTATTTGGTAAAATTTGTAATTAAAATCATGTTTTTTTACAAAATTAGTAAAAATTTTATTAATAAATTACAATAAGTCCAAAATGTATGCAACATTCAAACAATCTTTTTTAAATATGGATAGCCTCAATTTCCACCTTAGCAATCATACAGCTAAAAAAATTAAATTAAATTAAGAACAAAATATTAGAAATTCAGTTTCTAGTATCATGTAATTGTCACTTTATTAACATGATTTTTAAAGTATCACCAAATGGATAAAAATTTAGTAATAGTTATGCTTCAAAACTTACCAAGGATATGATATTTAAATAACATCATATACCAATAGACTAGTTGTTGTGGAAAGAAATTAAATATATTCAATCAAAACATGTTAGTAAGATTTTTGAATGCGTTTAATAGATTAGATGTATGCTAGAATGTACATTAGGATGTACATTAGAATGCACTATCGATTGATTAGATGTACAGTTGTAACCAATATATATATATATTAAAACTCAACCTTTAAGTACGAAATTAACGTAACATTTTTAAAGTATAGATTATAGCAAATTAAAAAAACTGCACTTAAAAATCGGAATAATTCAGAAATAGTAGTCATAAATTAAATTTTTCCAATTTTGGGATGAAGTCATTATTTGCATGGCAAGTTATATTTCTGTTCAATTATTAAATATAAAAACTAGTTCAACTTCATAAATCAAACATAAGTAATTTCTCTGCTTATAAAGCTGTTAATGATTAGTATTTAAGAATTAAAATAATGAATTTTCATTTGTCACTAATTAATCAATGGATTTGTCCTGTAATACACAATATACATATAACAAATAATTTAAATATTCATTAATGTTAAACGAGAAATAGAAACTAAGTTCGTTATTAGTTAAATTATAATGTACATGATTAAAATTACTACAAATAAAGCATAGTATACATATAAAAACATACATAGATATGTCAACAAAATACCTAAGTTGTAATATACTAGTAAAGCATAGTAAAGTATAGATACACAATACTAAAACATCACATTTGATACAAATAAAATACATATAATGAAACAGAAAATGTTTTTATAACTAAGATTTACAATGCAAAACTAGAAAAGTGTATGTAAAATAGATGTGGAACTGTAATATGTGTTAGTACAGTGTAAAATGATAAATTTAAACTTCGATTTTTTATAATTCCAATTATATGTAAATCATCAGTATGTTCTTTAAGAAGCAATAAGTCTTTCCATTTTTCAAAATTATGTACCATTGTTAAATATTATTAATTTTTAATAATGGTTTCAGATTATAATTTTGATTTATTAATTTTTTCAAATGAGAATATATTATATCAGCAATAATTCAGACTCTTAATGAATACATATAATTAAACACATACATATGTATTAATTTATATTTATTAAAAGATACTAATTATAAACATTATAATGCATAAAATAAATATATATAGATTTATTTTATAATGCAATATAAGATACAAATTAGTGACTAAAGGACAGACATACAACACCACTGCTTCAATGAGCTCTGGCAAGAAGGGAGTCCAAGCTGAGATTTCTAAACTTGACATAAATGCAAATTACCAAGGTTGTTGTCTCCACTCACTTAATCAAGTAATCTTCCATGCTTGCAAGATCCCATCTATTGCAAATTGATAGATAGCTGTAGAGTTATTCAGCTTCTTAGACAATTTGTCAAAGCAACAGACGTTTTTTGAGATTTTCATTCATGTCCTTTCTCTAGACTTAAAAAAGGTGTTCAAGCAGATTTAGTTTAGTACTGCCTACTTTTAGTGATATGAAAACAACTTAAAAGACAATTATTATTATATATGTAGTCAAGGTCATTACTGCATACAGTAATGTAAGTGATATAAACCTTATAAAACTTTTTCAATTATTGTTACATATAATTGTTTGTTTTTAAGATAATATGGTTTAGTTTAATTTAGTTGAGATTAAGAATTGCTTTAGACTTAGTTCAATAATATTTTATATATTGGCAATTTTATAGATACAATCTTGATGATTGCTTCTTTTTAAAGGGTTCTTTGTACCATTAAAAGTAGGGTGGCACTGGACTTACAGTCAAAATGTAACTGAGTCAAAACATAACTGTGTCAAAATATACCCAAGTCAAAATATATTCATGTCAATATAATTTATCATAGATGGGTGGTATATACAATGTTGATTTTCTAACATGAGACTCCATCTTTTCTGGCTTGATAAAAAAAGAAACCAATTCTAACTGACATTACATATACATCCCATCATTTTTTTATATGGTTATGCATGGTGCCTGCGGAAACCTAATGCTAAAATTCCAGATTGCAGAAAAAAATGTAAAGCCCAATAAATATGAAAAATCATTAGTATGAACAAGCTCAAAATGAAGTGCAATATACAAGCATGCAAATACAGAATAA
>JAYRBW010069628.1:0-27081 GCA_036023295.1 Invenusta paracnida | reverse complement strand
GTACAATACTAGTAATTGCTTAACTAATCACATAACTTATATGTGTATGTATATAAATACACACTTATATTGTAAATTACATGCATTGTTTGGAAAATAAAAAAAACTATTATTATTATTATTATTCTACAAACTGAGTATATCTCTTCAATCTGAGACCCCGTATTAGCTTAACCAATGAATAGATGATATTCCGCTGTCTTCAGGTTTGGTATTTATATAAGTATTTCTGAATAAAATATTTTTGCCATAAAAATATATTTGTAGAAAATAAATGTTCAGGAAGAAATTTAATTAGAGTTATTAGCTTGAGAATATATTTAATATAGCTAATATAACACGAGAAATATAAATTATGATTGAATATTTTGAACAGATTCCTGCAATTACAATTGTATTTAATATAATATCTCAACCGTATCGAGCGCATAATTATATAAATTAACAAAATTTCCTGATTATATATAAAGAGATACTATCAGTTTTTAGAGAAAAAAAAAATTATAATGTGAGGATCAACTAAAACTACTGTATCAATTTCTACTTTGTTTCATTTAAGTCGTTGTAATGTTGCTCTGTGATTAATTCAAAAGAGATTGCCTAAATAAGCAGAGTAGTGCTTACTGTGTGTCATGTCAATCAATTAAAGACGCCGGAAGATACTTAAAGCAATTAGTCCAACAGAATTTACTGTATTTTATTATTTATGACACGAATTAATCTTTTTGGTCTCTTTATATTTAATATATATGACATTATTTACAATTAATATGTAGAATGGTGGATTTTGTCGAAGAATATTTTACTACGAACTACTACTTAAAGATATATTTATAATTTAAGTGTATGAAATAAATTATGATATTTTGAAAAGATTGGTTATAAGAAAATTAAAACCAACAATGAATAACAATTATTGATTAACCTTGTATATGATGGAAATAATAATTTATATATCTTATAAATGTATATATTATCTTATCTCTATGGTTGAAATATTCGTCTTCATAATAACTCTAGAAAGATCAATAAGACATCCTAACGTATCCGAAAATCCAGACTAATTTAGTACGCATAATGATATTAGCCATCTCCCGTAATCCATGCATTATTTACAGTATCTGAAGATAATATCGATATTTTCTAATTCATTGAATCTTCCTCTATACACAGCAAAAATAATGCAGAAAATTATTTGTGTTTGTTACCATTGATCTAATAATATAAAATAATACCTCCAGTTACTTAATTCGTTTTGATAGCGCACATTCGTTATTAATGACCGAGATAATTAAATTAAAACTAAAAACCTATTAACAAAACTTCTTAGCTTGTTTTGCATATTTTCTATATCTACAACACTTCCATATGATCGATAATTAATTTAAGAAAAAAGGATATTTAACCTACTTAATTTTCATAAATGATGTTATGTTCATAAGATATCATTTACAAGATTTAAATATTATTAAGACATTGGAATAAAAAATTTCATTATTGGTTCACAAGCTTCTCAAAGTACATAGCAGTGTATTGAATGTATACAATGCTACATCAATCATTGGCATTTTGCGAAATTATATCAGAGATTATATATCTTAGTGCAATGTATCCATAAACCGACATTCTATAATAAATCATAAACAGGGTAAATTGCATACACGCTCTAAATAATAAATAGCTGAGTAAGTCATAATATAATTACAAAATTAGAAACTAATTATTAATATTGAATTTTATCACGACAATTTTATATCAGCCTTTTTGTCTTTGGGTTTAAATAATATTCTCTCAAGAAAATAATGAATATGAAAAAAAATAATTCATGAGTTCAGAAGCAATTTATAAATAAATGAAGCATCACATTTTTTATCAACTATATTGTTTGTCCATTCTTTTTAGGTTCAATCAATATATTATACAACAAATACAATACAAATATAATAAATCCAAAATGAGTTATCGGGTATTACCCACTGGCAATAATCTGTAAACTATATTCACTTCTAAACAACTTAATTATGCCATTGTAAGTATACTAATTTTTCCTGATTTTAAAGTTTTAAGTTCTGTTAATAATAATTCTGATAAACGCTTATCATCCTGACACATGCAAAGCCTTACTTTTGTGAAACACACCTCTCTCTTTTCGGGAAGACTTCAGCGGCGCACAAATAACCCCCTCATAACTCTTTCACAATTCTCGGAACCTACCAGCTGGAAAATTATCTTGTCAAGACAAAGTCCATGCAAAAATACTCTGTCGGTCGTAGAGGAAGTGCTTGAAATAATGAATAATGTGATTGACGGAAATACTCTACCTGAAGAGTGGAGGACAGACCCAAAACAACTAAAATCGAAGAGTACAAAAGTATTTCCCTCATGCCCTGCGCGATGAAATGCTTTAATAAAGTGCTCCTAAATCGGCTCTAGCCCAGAATCGACCCCCCTATTGATCGCCATCTCTTCGAAAGCTTCCGCTCAGGAAATAGGCTGGTGTCAGTAGCCTCTAAGATCTGCCTTTATGTACATCAAGACTACAAAAACTGAAGTCCTTACAATCTCATGAAATCCGGATGCGGATATTACAATATGCAGAGATGGGACTGGTGATTTAGGAGTTCTTCCCTGGTGTCAGATTGTGGAGAGCAATAAAGAGTTTTACAAACAGCGAGATCTTGCATGGTCGGCCCTGAATAAGCATCATCTTTGCTGCAACCTAAGATTTTGTATGATTTTAAACGATTTTTCTAAAATTTTGTAAGATTGCATGCCATATTTTTACAACAGTTGAGACTGTTCTCTTTTACAATGCAGAGGACTGAGAGTTTACGAATCATAGAGTTTGGAACACGAACTTAATGGGTGCGCCATTCCCATTTGCTTCGAGAAATTTTCAATGTGATTTAACCACAGCGTATTACAAATAAACACCTCTACACCTACACCTGTATAACTCTTCTAGCAAAACACTCCCACTTAAATGTTTGAAATTGGTGGTAATACACAGTGCACTCCGATGAATATTATCCTTAACATTTACACAAAGTCTGTGGAAATCTGAATGACAATAACGCCGTGGCTAAGTATCCCGAACTTTTTAACTTTATCGCCTCTTCAAAGATATCAGGTCACCGGAGACTAACTTCGTCCTCTCAGCAAACTTCACTAGAGACAAAGCGATTACCTATAAGACCTGACATGTCTCTTAGTGTCTGGATTTCGTATATCTGTCGCTTTATAAACGTGTACAACAATAATAGTAGTAATAATAAGTCTGAGGAGAATGAATTAGTATATATTACTGGCAATAAATTTGTTCATGGTAAATTCAAAGAAAATGGTAGCTTTTAAATATTAGAAGTGGAATTAATAATTTTGTTGATAGAATTTATATAAGATATTTTGTGAATTGAAAAAAATCTATACCTTCATTTTACATTAAATTGTTATAAATACAGAAGTACAAATTGAGATATAATTATATGCATACATTAAATTTGTCAAAGGTGCAATCGTTACAAATTTTAAGAAATCACAGAACGTGGTAAAATACTCCACCAATTTTGACGCCACTTATAATACAAACGTGTATATATTAAAGACATGCAACAGTAGAATGTTTTGAAACGCGGAAAACAATTGATCTTTATAAAATATATGTATATATAGAATTTTATAGTTAAATTGCATTGCGTTTCTATGAAGTGTTATTGATTTCTATACTATTGTTTAGAAATCTTTTTGTTTTCACCTTCTCGGCTCCTTTGTACACTGTAGAATTCATTTCTTGTAAGTGATTAGGCAATAAAAAACGGAATTTGTCAATTTGAAATTTGTTTTTATGGATTCCCTTAGGGATGCGTAGGTAATATAAAGGACTATAAGAAAGTAAACCGCGGAAGTTTGAACATATTTGACTTTTACACACGTACCTTATTCAGACAATATCACATTTAAAGTATTTTTCATTCAGAAATCAAGAAATCAGAAAGTTATACGTCAATAATATAAGATAAAAATTGATTATCTAGCTTCTTTCATTGCGGGCCAAATAGAATAGTATTTGAAGTATTTAATGTATGTCGATAACATTTTTTTCGAACAGTACAAAACGAAAACATATTGAAAAATTTATCGATATTAGAATGTTAAGAATTTGATTAAATATAAAATATATACACATTTTCAGATAAATGCCTGTGTAAATATGTTTTAATATTTAAAAAATGTGAAGGGATTTTTCGAAAAAATTATAAAACTAAAAAGTAAATTTAATATTTCTAAGAAAAATTATATATACTAAGATTAAAATTATATTAGAAATTTTAAAAATTTGTTTGTGAAATTTGCGAAAGAAATTGTTAAATTTGAATTGATTTTGTCAAACATATATTTTATATCTATATCTATTACATTGTTTGCATTTGTTTGTCTAAATAAGTTCAAATTTAACAATTTCTTTCGCAAATATCATAAACAAATTTTTAAAAGTATTTTTAGATGGAAAGGGATTGTTAAAATTTTGTTTCAAAAATTTTAAAAGATGGTCTGAAATATATTTGCAGATAAGGTGCACATTTACAAATTCTTAAATGTAAGAATACTTTGGCAGGATGTACATAGTATCTTATGTTATAGTCATTACGTGTGTAGGGAACACATTTAAGAGAAAATAAATTAATAATAATAAATTAACTACATTGGTAAAGAAGTAGAAAATAAGAACTAGATGATAAACTAAAACTCGAAAAAAGAAACAGTACTGAATTTGAGTATTTGAGTAGGTACATTTTAACAAGAGAAATAAATATTTCTAATCATGGAGATTTACAGAAAAAGCCGAAAAGCTCTCACAAATGACAAGAATTGATCTTTGTATACCCTTGAGAGGAGTGTCTGAGCTGCATCAGTAGTTTTTGTTAGTGAAATCATTCTTGGATACCAGCTGGACTTGGACTTCTTAGTTCACGAGCCGACTTATCGAAAACGGCATTTACATTTCTCTGATTCCATATCAGGAGTGACTTTCGAGAGAATATTGCTTGCTATATACTGAGTTTTCTTATTAGCTACCTATACTTTTGTTTCTTTATACTTATCATCATCTAACCGTAGCTATCCAGTTCGTTTTATCAAAGCAGGAAGAAATGGATCTTCAGAGTCGCAAATAAACAAACAAACGCACACATCATCAGCGCGACAAACTGGATGTCAGTTTAAATGCTGAGAGATCACGATCTCGAGATGTTTCTCGCACTCTGCAATTGTGATCCCCGTATCTTGACTTCTTTTATATCCTGTTCCTCAAGGCCTCACTATCTGAATTGCTAGACTGTTGAGTTCACTCAAATCTGGGTAAATCTTGGGATTTTCTCCGGAATAATTATGTCTACAGAGGAGGACTCTTTACTTATGAGTTCCCTTCCAATTCTTTCTGTCCTCCTTCTAAGAGGCTTTCCTAGTTCAAGAGATAGCAGCTTTAAAAAGTCATCCCAGTGAGCTCGATCTTCTCGATCTCATAGTGTCTCCCAGCTGCCTAAAACACCAGCACGCCACTCCATAGCGCAGATAATATTCGGGATCGATTAAAAAGTTTGCAACGACACAAAATCTCCATTCAAGTGTCTGTGTCAACATTATGCATACTTAGCAAGCTGAGGTGCTGTTCTTTTTAGTGTTATGTTAGAAGGACAATAATGTAAGAGAGGGAGTCTGCAATAAACGATTTCGGTATGCTAATATTAAAATTGGTGTTAAATCATAAATGTATACATAACATTTTGAGTGTATAAGACTAAAATTGTCATGCGATTATACTTTTTGCACATTTATTGCACTATAATAAATGCATTTTAAAAGAGAATAGTACAATTTATTATGTCAACCTGTTTATTAAAAAATAAATAAAAATAGACAGGTGATATATAAATTGAAAATATAGACATTATGTATCACAACGTTTAACATCCTCATAATTTTAATAATCGATATATTTATCGTAGGATTAAAAAATTTACTTTAATTATTATTTATGACGTTTTTAAGTAAGCATTAATTCAGGTTAAATGATTGTAACGTGTTGACAATTAATAAAATAGACATTTTTAAAATTTAAATATTTGTGTTTAAGAGTTAAAATAGATTATTTCATTCATAAATATAAAGATTAAGATTAAATCTTTACCTAAACTAACAATTGTTTTACATTAATCAATATGACGTGATGTATCTCAAAACCCATTGAGGCCTTAGAAACAAATCGATCGTATTAATGAATAGGGGAGAAAATGGTGAATACACTTACAATTTCCTGCACAGAGGAATAATAAGTTATGCAAACATATCGCAGTTTGAATGATGAATTCGATGAATCAATTTTTAAAACATTTATCACTATTTAGGCTATTCATAATTTCTTTAAACTGTAAGACATGAGTAAATAATATTAAATGAATTGCCTTTAAATGTTAGCTACAACTGAACTTAAACATAAGTTGAATTAAACAATTACAAATATCCGAAATACTATAATTGAGAAAGCTATAATTAATATAGTAGATTTACATTATTTAAAAAATATATATATTTAAGATATATACATGAATATTAAACATATATTATTATTATTGTATTATATGTACGCGTAAAAATAAATAAATTTTATGATGTATATTATCACGTTATACATAAAATACAAAAAAATACATACATATATACACACACATAAATTTACAATAAGTAAAATTGAAAAAAATATGACGACATTAAAATGGATTTTTAATGTACCTATTTTAGATATTTTGTCTGAAATCTGACAAATTTATGACACCCTGATAATTTATTGATCATGAGATAATAAAAGATGCATCAAATGGAATGCAATTTCACTGCACGATCTACTCATAGTCTATACTCTGGACATTAAGTTATTGAGGTGGTCATTAACTTATCGTCCATAGTACTCTGTAATTGACAGTCATTTTCATCGCTTAAATATGATGCACACACGTTCAAGAATGTCACTTTCTGAGTTAGTAAGCGGTTGGCAGGTAGGTACAGAAAGAAGAGAGCATATATAACAATAGAGAGGGATAGTGATCCTTACTGAAATAAGGTTTTGAGTTCTGAAATCTGATATGGATAAATATTTGACTCGGAGGAGCATATTATGTAAACATAAATAAGCACGCACACCCAAAACACAACTGCAAGATAAAATCAGTGATCTTCTACAGAAGATATTATTGAAGAATATTTATTAATTTCTAATTACAAAGAAACTGTTACAAAATCTAGATTTGTTATATTTATCGTGAAAAATACGATTAGTTTGTAACGAATATAAAAATTGAATAATTTGTGAATGTACTGTTTCTATATTTAATAAAATTAAGATACTTAGCATTGAGTAATAAACGTAACGATGTAATTATGCGCAAATAATGTTCAATTTGATTAGGTAAGGTAGCTTTTTATGCATTAGATATAGTCTTGATAATTACTTATTTAGTGCATAATTAATTAAAAAAAAAAAAACTTCATACATAAAGCTGAATGTAGAAAGCTGAACATTAGTAGATAATAATTGGTAAATAATACGTATTTCAAAATTGTCAATTTAATCAATTAAAAACTGATACAATAAAAAAAGACTTTAAAAGCAATAAATTATGAAAATATGAATATTGGCTTAAATTGTAGCGAAATATTATGCAAAAAATGTATTATTATTATTTTAAATGTATTATAACAGCAATTACTTGAATATTTATTTTTGTATGTTAAAAAATATGAGATATTTTTGCGCACACCAAAAAAATAAAAAACGAAGTCAATACGCAACACTGTTGACTTAATTATTAAACAAATTATGAAATTATACTTGTCAACTTACTTTTCGTGATCATGGGAATTACTCGAGGTCGCTTCAATGAGGGCGATAACGCTTTGTAACTGGCTGACAATTTTATCCTTATGAATGCGTTCCGACGAGTCAATTGTCGAAACAATACTCTGAAGCCTGTGAAAAGAGGCAAAGGTCGCCATTAAAAAGGAAGTCTTTATATAACAGAAACGGATGCTTAAGAAATCGATTAGTTATGTATACGTCAAAGGTAGTTCAATAGACTAATTAAATGGTAGTATTATTTGGCGGAAGTTAGGAAATAAAGTTAGTTAATAATAGTTGACATAGCAGTTTATTTAAATATATTTCTAAATAATACGAATCAGTGAAAGTACGCCCAGTACACAAAGTAGTATAATTGAACTATGAACTTTAATTCACACTATTAATAAAATATGATAGTAGACGTTATTAGTACAAACGAATTCAACCAAATCTGATATACGACTATAAGGAAAAATTGAATAATAAATTCAAAATATAGTTATTTTGACATTTACTAAGTGCTATATGTAAATAAATAACACATAAAAACAAACGATGTAATTCCTGGGCGGATTATATGATATAATGATTTATAATGCCCGCAAATGTACACCCCCCGTAAAAAGTAACCGATACACCATAAAATATTAATTACCTTTCTAATAAATAATATATTTTAAATATTAAAGAGTATGTATTTAACAATAAGTTCCGAAAACTAAATTTATATAAACAAATATGATTGGTTAATGAAATGGAATTTACAAACAGTTTGGAAATACATACTCTTTAATATTTAAAATTTATTATTTATTAGAAAGGTACTTAATATTTTATGGTGTATCGGTTACTTTTTACGGGGAGTGTATAATAAATTCCGACAAAACACTAAATCAAACAGATACAGTGTGAACTTTATAAATATCTTTAATATACTAAATGTATTCTAATCCACATATATTGTAAGACCAGATGTTGCGACTAAAACAAGACACTTTAGTTTAGTGGATGTATAGAATTCTGAGAATATATCACATGGCGGGGTAATAGAATGGAAGATGTTAAATTTGAGGTGTATAAACTAATTTTTGGATTTTAAATACCTAGAATAGTTAAGTTACTTTCATTTATAGAAGTTATGTTTATTAGTGTAATTTTATAAAGTTAAACAAAAATTTATCCAGTTTGATTTTATATATAAATTTAATAACTTATTTAAGATTATTAAATGCAGTTGTATATTTGACATTGTGCGTAAATTAACACAACTTGATGCATCGAGAAAAACATTGTATAGTGTTAAGTAATTAAACATAAATATTTTAAATGTTATAACAATAAAAATGCAGAAAAAAATTATTTAATCTGTAGTCAAAATCATTATGAATCTTGCTTTGAAAATCAAAATAAATGTTGTAATATTTAAAAATTAATTTAAAACAGCAAAAATATTGTACATTACAATTAACTAGACAAGTTCAAAATGTTTAAAATTAAAATTAAAAGGTAAAAACACAAATAACCTTATAGAGTGAGTGTAATTAGAAATAATTAGAAATAATTAAAATACACAACTCTATATTAAATGTATTTAAACATTTTGATAAAAATTAATAAATTATAGCAAATATTCTTTTTCTCAAATTATTATGTTTTGTAAGTTTAAAAAAATTAAGCGTCAATATCCAAGCAATATTTCGTCTAAGTTAGCAAGCTGCCTAAAAATCTATTTTATTAAATTGCTTCCTTAAAAATTTACCAGGATTAACGTTTTACTATTAAAAGATAACAAAAGTGAAGTTATAGATAGTTACATTTTTTATATACATATTAGGTATTTGATGAATTTCCGATCTGATAAAATAAAATCTGTCTCAAATTATCCGTGAAATTTTAAGTGCTGTTTGTGAAAAGTGTAACCTTGAAAAAATGCCTCAGCAATTTTTATATAAAATTATATATATTTCTATAACATTTTATTTTTATTATACGCTTACATAAAAGAATAAGTATTTTGCAAATTCTCCATTATATTATAGTGAGTGATATTTGGCAGAATTCAACTGTATCTTTAATAAATGGTATAATTATCTAACTAAGATCAAAAGGAACAATGACACTCACGCTGCAACACAGGCTTCAGAGGTTTCCATGGCACAATCGACTATTTTGTAGTCTAGGAAATATCTTGATCTCTTTCTGTGGAAATCTTTTCAGTAAATGATGTCTTCTTTGATGATTATTGTTTAACCTGAAAAAATATGTATTAGGTTTACATATTGTTTCTTAGTATATACATATTGCAGAGATTATTAACTTTTAAATAATTGTAGTGAGTGTTTCTTGTATTCATGTAAAAGACATAACACTTTTTGGTAAATTAAATTATACGAATGTTCAGTATTATAACTTATTTTAACGATTTTATAAATTATTATTTTAAAACAATAAATTTAGATATATTAATTTAGATAAAAGTAAACATAAGAAAATAGGAAAGGAATCCTATAAATATAATTAACAAAGTCAAATTTTCGAATACAATTTATTACTAGAATTGCATACATGTCTAGCTACGTATAAGAAGTTTTTATATTAAGTTTTTGTAAGTGATTGAAGTTCACAATATTATTGATGTGAATGTTATTATGGGGAATCTGGTATCAACTTATAAGCAGTTTAAAAATGAAACATTTATTCAATACTTATATTAAAAGGGACCAAATTGGCTCCCTATTATATAAGTCACGCATACAGACACACATAGTCAAATGACCTGTTAAGTCACTCGTATACATCACATTACCGTTCACAGTAGTTTAATATTTACAGTTTACAAAACAGCAATAAAAACGTTAAACAATAATTTTGTATACACCATAAGCGTAAATGGACACTTTTTAATGTATATATAGATGTCCTAGAAACAATTACAATCCTTTGATTAGAAGAGCATATATTAGTAATATTAGTAACCGCGCATAGAAATGGAACACTTTTCGAATTTTAAGATAATAACAATAATTGAAATATATATTTTCTAATTGTTGTCAGTAAATATGGATTTATAGAATCTTTAACATTAGGCACAAAAATAGACTATTTTATTTTACGAGATTATTTTCATGTTAGAGGTACATATTCATGAAATGATATTGTGATTTAGCTTTTATTAATTTTCTTTTCTACTTATCCCAACTTTCTTATTTTTGCTTACATACAATCGATACAATCGTATTTGAAAACATTCTCCTTTAATAAATCATTTATAAACAGATTGCATATTGTGTCAAAGATTGTCAGATTGAATAAGACATATGGCACACAACTACCTTAATGACAGTCTGGATTATAGCTTTGACGTCCTGCTATCTAAAATATAAGTTTTTAGTTGTGCCATCCCCCCTATAACCAAAACATGTCCTCGAGTTAAATTATCAAAGAGAGGCTTAGAATTTCAATCATTTTGTAGGTACATTTTGCCATTATAATTTTACAGGCGATTAATTCTATGCCTATGTACTTAAAGATTACCTTATTTATTTATTTGTACGATGTAATAAGTACATTTTGTAACTAGATATTTCCAAGACAATAACGTTTTTATTATTGATTAGGTACTATTTTACTAATAATCAAATTTTATAGAAAAATTGAGCACCCTTTTAAGAAGAATGTATATCAGATAAAATAATGGAAAACAATTTATTTGAGAATATATTTTTATACAAAAAGGTGTTTCGATATATGTAAAATTCTATTTAGTAGTTTATTTTGAAAGTCATACAATAATAAAATAAAAATCCCTAACATTATATACTAACATGTTCCGTGTCAATTATACACGGTCTCAGGTTTCGTGAAGGATTATGTGCATAATCGGTAAATCCATAATGCAAATAATCTTTTACTTAAGACTGGCCTGATGATGTGTATAGAAATAAATTAAACATCTCGCAAAATATTGTTTTGATTATTTTACAAAACCAAATCAATTGGTCAATAAAAAAAAATTAAATGATTATATATAAAAATTAAGAACACTTCATATTTATTAATAAGGATTTATTTTTAACATTTTAACAATTAATTGATAAATAATACTTGTAAAACTGTTATGAATATATATCTATATTAAATATTATATTAGCACAATAAGGAATATTACTGTTTATTTGTTTGAAAATACGTTATTAGATTAAATTAAAAATCGATATATTTTATTATTCATCACATAATATATAAGCATCTTTTAAAAGTGAAACATCACATAATAAAAATTCAAACATTTGACAACATTGTATAAAGCTTTCATTACAAAAATTATATAAAAAGTATCTAACGTGAATGATAATGGGCCACACATTACGATATTTCTTTAGAAATGTATATAACAATACACAATACATTATTCATCAGATACACTTGTTAATTTTGGAGTCACTATTCTCAATGGCTTCGCATGCCATCCCAGACTAGAAGAGGGAAATAGACAAGGCAAACCAGTGGTCACCTACACATTTATGTCTCATACACAAATACACTGCATCATAATTATATTTGTAATAGTCAATCCACGAAATACACTAAGCTGACTTATGAGAGCTGTAATTTCACATTAGGTTGTAGCAATGAAGGTATTGTTCGCTTAAATTGCTGCCTCACTCGTGAGACAATCACGGTGAGACTTTGAAACTAAAACCTTCTTTCCGGGGATCGGGGATCACGCGAGTAGCTTGGACGACCGACGTCGACAATATAGTGACTGTTTACCGTGTTCAGTCGTCTGTCTGGATAGTCGTGCATACACCGGCCAATTGTCAAGTCAAAGAAGAATAACACACAAGCACCAGGGAAGAACTTTGATCAGTAGATGATACTGCAACTTCTTGTATTATTATGTATAGGTATGCAGTCAGCAGTTCTATGGAAGTGAAAAGTTGTGTATATTTGGAGGCATTTTTCTCGAAAAGTTAAGCCAAGCCACAACGGGAGGATATTGTACGTATTTCGAAATTAAAATCAGCGAAGAGTGTTGTTTAAATTCATCTCATGCGTAATCAACAATGCTTCTTTCGCGATCATAAATAAAGGGAATCTCTCTCGCTTTTCTTTTCAAGTCTTTTGACTGTTTTTCTCTCCTTTTAATTTCTATTCTATGTCTACCTGAAGTGTTGTCTGAACATATTTTATCTTTGATACTAACTATACTAGACGGTTACTTTTATTGTACAGTGAAATTGAATTTCTAAAGTTTCTTGATGCACAAATTTTAAGATGCGGAATACACTTGCTTATAGACCTAAATAATTAACTGTAATAAAAGTGTGTGTGTGAGGTATACTATATATAATATAATTATATAAGTTTTGCCAATCAAATATACATCAGTTTTTGCATTGATTCGAAATATTTTACAAACACTATTTAAATTGAATAATTCTAGTAAATCATTGAAATAATTTTAAAAATTCTAATTGAAATTTCTAATACTATAAAAACATATAATTAGAGGAACATAATTATGAGTATTTAAAATACTATTAATGATAAAAAATCATTGTTTGATTTCTCTTATTAGATCGTAATTTTGTGAAGTACACACAGTTCAAACGCAATAAAGATTATAAGGTGCAGCTACCAAACTACACAGAAATAATCTATCGAATCTTTCAGAGCAATATTATTTCCACAATGATCTCAAAATATCATTATTGTGCTCTATAAAATTTTATTCACACACCTACTTTTGTTTTTTACAGTAATTAGTTTTCAGTCACTTTAATAAAAAGCATTTAAAAATATTCCTAGATTATTAAAATTTAAAGTAAATTTCAAATTTGTATATATTATGTTAATTTATAAAACAAAACTGTTATGATAGCATGGAATATATATCTCACATAGAAGTATGTTGATAGACTTTTCCATGTTCTAAATTTCCTGTACATTTTTATCTCAGTCTTTAAAAATGTCCCACAGTCGCGCAGATACAGTATTATCAGTAAATAAAAATATAAACTATAATTATATTATTTAGATATTTATAGAGCTAAACAGTATACCTAATTATTAAATGGTTTTATAATTTAAGTTATTATGGAATATTTATCTTAAAATTTGCTTAAACAATTTTTAATACATGTCACATTTAGGTTTACTTCATAAAGTAATTTCTACATTCGTCTCCTGCCATTGTATACATTTAAATTAAATGTTACCTATATGCTGGTGAAAATGAACAAATGAAAAATATATTGGTTTATTATAAACAAGGCTAATTACGTTGTACGTAAATATATTGATATAATACGCTTCATAAATATTGTTTTATTAAATAATATCAGCATGGATAAAAAATATAGAAATATAATGAAATACAAGTCTATATATATATTATATTCAAACCCGGTTTTCTTTATTGGTAATCTTACATTCAATATTTATAGTTTTCTCACATATTTCCCATAAAAGCGTACTTCAACATTATCATTGTTGTAAATCTATTCTACTATATCATTGGTGTTCAATAGCTCATTCCTCATTAATTTAAGTATATACGAAGATATATGTAAGAATAGCTTGTTTCCATCGTAATCATTTTCAATTGTTACTTTTTAAATTTATATGTAAAATACACAATCAAAATAATTACTTTATAGGTGAGAAAAATATTTGTAAGAATATAAAGAGTACACAGAATAAATATGCAATTTAAATATATCTAAGGCGAATTTAAATACAATAACATTTTTATATGAAATATTCTTTTGATGAAGTAGTCTTCAATTTCGCCGACTAGTACGTTTAAGCGATATAATTTCTTTCGAAAGATATAAGAGAATTGTGAGAGCCAAGATATAAAAACAACATTTTTTGTTATAATCAGTCAAAATACGTTTTTGAATAATTTTTTACATTTTTATTTCAAAGTAAAGTTATTTGTCACAAAAATAAAATGTATTGTATTTCACATATTATGATTGTAAAATTTAATTTTACAACTAAAACAAACTATATTAATCGGAGATGAAATTATTTTGGCAAACATTATGTAATTGATAATGTAATCGTTTTTTTCACTAACACCAAGACCGTATTAGTTCAATTGTAAAATTGTAAAATGTAAAATGTTTTACATGAAACAGTTTGCAATATGGTTTTTTTATCTTAAATCTAAAAAATATAGTACTAATCTACATGAAAAGGTAAATAATTTGTTTTTATTTGATTAAAACATTAGTTTGTCTATTCATTTATTAATTGAATATAATAAATATATGCCTTTGCTGTAGATTGAAATATTTAGAAACAATATTTATCCACGTACAACATATACCAACAAATATTTTAATAAACAAAATAGACAAAAAATAAATTCTGAAAAAAACGGAACAAATTATAAATAAACATATCGATTGAATTTTTTTTAATGATATAAAAGAACAAATTCATGAAGTGTAGATATTGGCAAAAAAAATGTACAAAAACATTTTGCGTGTAAAAGTACATATATTGTCTTCTAATAAATGTTATTATTATAAGTTTTATATTTGATAATGCTAGCTTAACAACAATACTAAGCAATTAGTTTAATTTACATTCGTTCACATCAAGAAATACTGTAATATTAATTGTAAGACTGATGATTTAGATATGTTATAATTTCTGCAGGAGATACATTTAGAATACACAGTAGGTATATTAAATTTGTAAGTTTAAAATTTCAGCAAAAATAGCATTACAATGCAATATTCAAGTTACATAGAATATAATTTATTTATATAATGGAAACTTAAAATTTTGTTATTCCTATGAAACCACAATAAAGTAAATAGTAAAATCGAAGGACCTACCTGAGAAATTAGTCCCTCTAAAATCACTGCAGATTAGATTACTCTCAATAAAGATCAATATAACACCAGGGTGTAAAATTAATTTTCTTTAGAAGATGTCCTAAATTTAAGAAAAGAGTGTATGTTCACCCCCAAAAGATTCTCATTAAGTGAAAAATTTGATAAACGCACTAAATTAGCTGCATACCAGTTATTAGTGACATTACATTCATTATATTTCAAGGGAATCAAGCGCATTCATTGGTTCATATAAAACTTACAATGCAGCCAACCACAAATAAATGTCACGCTCAGAAAATGTTGCGCAAAGTGAAATAAATAAACATATGGGTACTTGAACTCCAATTATTTGTTTGTATTTAAATAACATTTTGTTAAATAAAATGTAAAATATACTACGTTCTAAAAAGATGGCAAAGATTTAGTATAAGCAAGATAAAACCTACAGCTGCACATAGCAATTAAAAAAGTATGGCTGACTATATTAATATTAGAAAGAAGAAATATAATAATTAACTCAACAAAAATTAAAATTTTATTGGCTTATTTACCCAGTTATTTTTGGTTTGTGCATGAAAAGCGATACTACCTTTTTTGGTACTTGGTTTACCTTTTGAACAGAAAAAAAAAATTTATTGAAGTTGATAAACGGTTGAATATTAATAAAATTGGATGACTTAGGATAAGACATTCCTCATTTAAAATGTGTCATAAAATATAATAAAATGATATATTTTCTCTTATAAAAGTGTAGTGGTGTATACTTACAAAGTATATATACACATATAGATATATATATATTACAATACACACTACCTGATCATATATTACAAAAAAGTTTATGCTGTAAAATTCTGACATCAAATTTATATATACTTAGGTATAACTCTAAATTTTCAATATGGGCTATTAATGTGGTTTTGGGCATTTGATGAATACATTGACTTTTATATAATGCGAAAATAATGTATTTATGTATTAATCTTCAATTTTTGATATAAATAAAATTATTTCATTTTTATTAATTTATCATTGACCATGTCTAATTACTATGTTTTGTTTTACCTAGTTGGGGAATAATCCTAAAACCCCCTAATAAACTTTAGTAGATAGATTTTTCGCAAATAAAGTATATGGCAGGTTTTATATTAAAGTAAATCTAGCATCAAAATAGGAAAGGGTACATTTCATTGGTCTAATCTTTGTCATTTTCTTGTTGTACGGCTGAAAATATTGTAAATATAGCAAATAAACTGGAAATATAAACCCATTTTCTAAAAAATATACTTTTTAAAATAGGCCGACATGACATAAAACTATATAAATAAAAATAGTATGAATAAATGGGGACGGGTTTGAATTAATAAAATACCAGTTATATTAATTGATGTTTTCATAAATTGTACATTTTCTGTACAAAATACTTGTTATTTCATGGTACCTTACCAATTATTTATTCGTACATTACAGCCTACAAATCTGCTGACATTTGGGAAATACTATATTAGTAATTGAGACGTGTAAAATAAACTGCATTGACAAGTGTGTGGGGCGAAAGACTAATAATTAAGTTTTCTACCGGGAACAAATACACTTCTATCTTCGTCGATTTGGGTTAAACAGCTGTAAAGGGAAAGTCTTTCTTTGCCCAAAGGATTATAATCGGATTGATTGAGGGTGCAAATTAGGGACTGTATTAACTGTCTACTCCTGATTACTACTTTTGGTTTTCCTGAGAAGTACCTACATTATTTGAGTGTGTAATGGCGTTTTAGAGGAGGTGGTTTCAAATTACGATAACTGTTAACACTGTGTTTAATGATAGGTACGGTAATAATATTAACATTAGCGTACAACTATTATTATATTAAGAAATAACAAAAACAATAAATACGCTTATTTTATATATATTATGTGGATGTTTAGAATTTTACGTACTAATATGGCTATGTGTATTCATTTACTAATATTAATTGTAATAAATGACTTAACGGAAAATGTTTAAAACAATGAAAACTATTACTAGAGTTTGAAAGTCTGCTTAGGTTCTCCGATAAATAAAAAATTAGTTAATATGTTTAAAATAATAACATATATAATATCTGTCATAGATTTATTTCTTCATTTACATCTTTGTGCTAAAGTTTGAAGATATAATTGTGGAAATGATAGTTTGGGAGAAAAGTAATTACATTAATCAATGAATAATTAATTTTTCGGAAAGTGTAACATGTAAATTGATATAGATCTGTGACGAGATATGGCTTGGCTATTTAGCCATTAATGATATTTGATAGCCATCTATCAAAATAATTTTAGTTATAATTCTTGATTGATAGTTATAATAAACTTAATAATACACGAAATATGTCATATATGTATATATGTACATCTTTAAAAATTGATAAATATACATAAAACATATTTCATTAACTTATTTTCTTGCAATAGATATCAAGCTTAATTTATCGTTATATATACAGAACAACTTTTGGTAATCTATCTATGTAGGTAGTAAAACATAATCAATTTAGAGATCAATTTATACAAATTAAAGTAGATGTTAGCTACAGTTTTAAATCTATATTACACGATGAAAACTACATTAAAATTGTCCTGTAAATGTATGAATATACATGCAAATTAATCATTTTATAAACGAAAATTATTTTGATAACATTATCTAGAGAATATATATTTCTCCCACATATTTATTTAATATTTATCAAATAAATATTATGATTATTTTTTATTATGATTTATATATATTTTATTTAATATTCCATTAACCAATTGACTGCAATGGTTACAAATAGATTATCAAAAATGATAATTAGTTGAAATATGTTTATTTTGCGTTGTAGCAATACATTAAATTTATTATTATTACTGACGAATATATATATATGAATTACTACTTTTCCTAATCTGTTTATACTTTGATAAAATTAAATGATTTAACTAAACCAATTGTGATTAACTTTTCTGTGATTAAGGGTTTTAGCGTGTTTCTTTCATGAAATTCCTGATTTTCCATATTTTCTGGTATCTAAATATTGGTACATTGGCCAATTTTGTCAAAATTAGCATAAATTGGCCTGGTACTAATATTCAAAAGCATCTGGAAACGTAATGACATGATATGTGTGTTTAATTTTGATTTTAAGATAAGACAATAGATATATGTTTAAAATCATATGCAACATAACTTTTAAAAAGGTTATAAATACTTGTGAATACTTATATTATATTGAAAATAAGAATTTTAATATGGGAAATTTTAAAATGCTACTGTGGTCCAAACCAACCCTCCAAACAACGGTAGACGTCCAATTCGGAAGGTTTGACACCACTACCTACAGTTATAGGGCAATCAATGTTGGTACCTCGTTTTTTGTAGCTGGAGGGTATACTATTAGATCAATTAGTATTTTTTATTTGAAAATTCGTGTTGTATCTTGATGTATCAAGTTATGTGGAAGTATTTGAACCAATCGATGCTCCGAATTGAGTTTACTCATGAACTTCCAAATAATAGGTAGCACCGTGAAATATTGATTAAATAGTAGTACTCAATAGTTATGGTCTTAATTTATACAATGCGGCAAGTTAACAAGTTAATTTGTACAAAACACTGTCCTATAGCCATAGAGTAATAATACATAGAGTTTAAACTCCAATTAATTATTCATGAAGTTTTATACTACTATTCGCCTACATGAAAGCTTGAATGAAAATTAATACTTTAAAAGGTGACAGCAGTGAAACAGTTTATATATGAAACAGTTGTATAAAGCCCCACTTACACGAGCATCTTAGATGCTACTTACTTACACGAGCATTCTGGATGCACATCCGGATTGTGCATCCATGTTTGCAAAGCCAAGCTATTTTCTGCATTCCGGATGCTCGTGTAAGTGGGGCATAAGATGTCTGTAAATTATAATTTATTGTCTGTATGATTGTATGTCTGTATACATTATGTTAATATTGTTTAAGTATAGATGTTTGCGTTTAAAATTAATTTAATAGAAATAGTTAATACTATTTTGAGTCTACCCATTTACGTATAATTTTCTTTAAATAAAACGATTTTCTACTGGAAAAAAAATTGTATCACAATGTATATGAAAACAATAAGAGTTGAAACTGTAGGTATTATTACTTTATGGTCATCAACACAAAGTTTCGACTTTTATTGATTATGTATGCAGTTTAATAGTAATATTTAGCTACCCAAAAGCTTTAGTAAAATAATGTTTTTAAAATTCATAGCAATTAAATTGTTTATGTAGCAAAACAGGTTTTAGATACCCATTTGCATCACATTTATTAAAATAAAACGATTTTATATTGACAAAATGAACAACTCGATGCATATGTAATCAATAAGAGGCAAAACTCTATGTGTAATTACTCTATGGTGCTGACTAATTGCTATTCTTACGATCACAAAACTTGCTTGTATATCCATTTTAACGTTATGTTCATCCCGCTATAAGTCAGGCTAATAATTTAGCAACATATAGGATTCAAATATGACTTTATTATATAATACTAAAACACTATATACCTACTATAATAATAATAATACAGGATTATACTGCAACATGATAAAACATTTAACAAAAAATGGTGATGTTATTATTAATGAAAAATAGCAAAAAGTGTGTTAGCTCATATGACAAAATAGAAGGACCTTAAATGTGCCGAAATGCACCTTTTATTCTATCCCCTGATTTCCCAGGTCACTATGAACCCTGTTGATAATGACATTTTGGCTAAATGACCTGACACATAAATAATCTTTAACAAAACAATTATCATTATATATATTTGTCACCTATATCAGACAACCCTATATTGTGTTTACCATTAATTCATATTTATAATAGTATACTTATGTAGCATTGTAAATACATACAATGTACTTACATACAAAAATAATGCACAAAAAACATTGATTAAGCTTTCGGAATAATCGTGTGCACTATATCGTGAGTAAATAAGGGGTAGTTTTTATGATATTTATTAATATATATTTACCTATAAGTCTCATAATATATACTATAAATACATTTTAAACAATCAATAAAAAGGTATTTGTAAAGGCAATACGTAAAGAATAACAAAATAAAAGACATACTATAGGTATAAATAAAAGGTATACTATAAATATCGCACTGTTAAAATCAATGATAAGAGCAATTAATAGTGTATATATACTGTCTATCATTGTACTTTATTTTTTTAATAAACCGGGCTATTAAAAGAACAATGAATTACATATTTAAAACCTATTAAGAAGTAAGCTATTACTTAAATATATATACTGAGCATTTTAGCTCGTGTAAAACGTTCAAGTTACTTAGGCAAGCTTCTCAATTATTTTTCTAATTTACACTTACAATTTCATAAGTTTCTACTGCTAATTTATGCATTTTCTTCTAAAATTGCACTATACAGGTAAATATCTTTTAACTATATAATTTAGTTACTTACACATTTTTTAAACTATCAGAATACATATTCTTTAAAGTGTATAGTTGACACTTACATACTTTACAGATATAAATAGACAACCTATAAGGCCTACTATAAAAAACATCTATTATGTAATTTAAGGGTAACCCTGACAAACAACAGTAACTAATTAACTATAAGATATTCAACAATGACATTCTATTTAGGAGATTAAAAATTGATTTAAATGGTATTCTAGTTTATGAATTTAATTAAAAGAAACAATGTAACATCGCTGTTAATGGACATAATTCTGAGTCACATTGCGTTTTAATCTAAGTGGATATATACGCATTTCTACATAATAGATGGCAAACAGTCAATTGATGCAAAATCGTCCATTTTTACAAGTCACACGACTTTTCGTTTTATTTATCGCTAAATCATTAAAAGATAAAAAATACAATATCTACTGAAGTGTGCATTTTTTTTAAATTACTGAAGAAATACATGTTATAATCAGGATAAGGAGGAATTAGTATAGTTAGTAAAGCTTGATTATCCATTTATATTAATCAAGAAAATATGTTTAAATTATTTATGTTTCATTTATCATAAATACTTACTATTTACTTAGGCAAACGCCTCTATGTACTGTTATTTATATTCTAAGGTAATCCTTAGAATTGTAAAAAATAAAAATGATGACATAAATCATTCATAAAATTAGAACCAACAAAGCAAGCGTAATGAAGTTAACGGAAGCTTAACGTGTGGAACAGCAAACTAAGGTTACCGACGATAGACCATAAGTACAAAAGATAATGAAACAAAGTAAAAAGAGAGGTGATAAACAAAAGATAGCGAGATCTTTATTGAATACTTACTGCACAGCATTATACGGAGAACTAGTTAGTAGATTCAAATACAGTTTGATGTACACATTGAGGCACATGGACAATGAACCTCAGTAAGAGGAATGTAAAACCATGAAACATATTAGAATATAGGTTTAAAACTATAAAAACTAAATACATTCGACAATATTTCCTTCAATATATAATAATAGATAAATATAAAATATTACACCTGAATTAGTAATATAGTGTATTATTATAGTATAGGTATCTTGCTACTTTTGAGTAGTACGTTCCTTAATAACATAATAAAAGAGTTAGGCGAAATGAAGTAAAAGACTGAGATGTAATCGTAATAATAATTTCTATTCTTATATAATATTCGTATATATTATGTATAGAAGTAAAAAAAATCAAGAGTGAATAAACACAAATGCAATTGAAAAATAAATACAAATAGGACAAAAATGCTTAGAGTGGAATAAAATATTCATAAATTAATATTTCTGATCACAAACAAATTAGTACTCTACAGTAATATTGTTGTGTCATAACAGAATAATAATATTGGAAATATAATATGGACAGCAACGGATTTCGTTACAAAAATATCAAAATATTTTTTGACTTAAACAAGATCTGTCTGAGATACATTGGCATCAAAGCAAAAAACCGACGATCAGTTTCGCGGTAAAAGAAACAAGTTGGTATAAGAAGATAGGCATTTGAAAGTAGGATGCGTGAAGTGTAACCTGTGTGAGTTAGTGACTGCCAGTTCAGTTGTCAATATTAAGTGTGTTTGGTTCAAATGCTCTAGATCGTTGCTAAGCATTATATACATAGCAACGTCTGCGAGTCACAATTAGGTTTCGTAGAGAAGAAAGAAAGGGGGCTTAAAAGTAAGATATAATAATATAAATAGAAAAAATTAACAAATAAATTATGTAACACATTGGAAAGAAAGTAAAGTTGAGGGATTGTGGGAGTTTACTGTGAAGAGAGAAGAAAGCCTTCACATATATTGTCACCCTGTTGCTATGCGTTGCTAGGCGGATAATCAAACAAGACGAAGCTAGTTGTTATGCTGCCGGGCACTTCCTGTTGAGGTAGTAGCGCTGACACATTGGTCACCGGAGGCCGTACTGTTGGTGACTAGTGGGGCTAGACGTTTCGTGATGGCTTCTGGGAGATCACCCATTTCTATGAGAAGTAGAGGGAATCATCAATTTACTTATATTTAAGATGGAAAATGAGTAGATAATGGAGAGAGATATTAATATAGAAATGTTAATCCTTACGGCACTAGACCTATGAAAGTAACATAAAAAATTCGACATGGACTATAAAAAAATAAATAAAGTGGTATTTAAAATGGAGTGTTGAAAAATTATAATAAAGAAATAATCGTAATTTTCTCGAAATTATTTCGAATCTTATAACTTACAATGACTAGATTTTAGAATACATAGACTTATACAGTTCGTTTCTATAAATTAAATTTATTTGAGCCAATTATAAATAACAACTATTTTGATTTTGATAATACTGTTTAGTTTTAAGATAAAATATAACAGATGAAGCACAAGCTGCTGTGAAATAAGAGTATATTTTACACAAATTTTCGGAAGAGAAACTTCTCTTATCGAGTGCGATAAAATATGATTAAAAACCGTGATACAGGCTATTAAATAGTTGAATATGACAAGGTGATAGCCTGTCTCACTGTTTTCAATCATATTTTATAAGGGAAGTTTCTCTTCCAAAAATTTGTGTAAAATATACTCTTATTTCACAGCAGCTTGTTCTTTATCTGTTATATTTTATCTTTTTCAATAATAAAGACATTATACAAAGTATAGAGGGCGAATGACTATAGCTTAAAAAGTAGAATTGAGAAGCCTCCATAACAATTTATTTGTTTTAATATCAATATCATTAATTGAACTTTTGAGTTATTTGATTAATTTATGGTCAACTCATTAATTATATATTAATTTTTTTTACACTGATAACCTATTATGAGCCAAACCAGTTCAGACCTGGTTTATAAAAATTTGGAATATAATTATAAACATAGTATACAGTATATATATTGCTTTCTAGGAGTATTAAATATGAGTCTTATTTTTAGAACTATTTAATGAAAATAATTATACCTAAACCAATAATAATATTATCATATTTGGATATAACTGATGTTAAGCAACAATATGTCTAAATGTTTTAATAATAATTATAACTGCCTGTAATATTAACATAAGCAAACAACTGAGTTAAAAACTGGGCCAACCAATTTAAAACTGGTCATGTTCATACTTGGTTTCCAACACATACTATATCTTAGACAATTATATTTTGAAATGGTTATTGAACATGATTGAATATGCAGCTTTATTTTTGTAATGAATAGTGACCAAATATTTTACATATATATTAGGAGGTATATTTTATCAGCCTCAATAATATACTAATACAAGTAGGATGTCTGTTATAATCTACTTTTTATAGGCTTTTTGATAAAAAATAATTTTGATAACAAGTAATACTTTTTATAAATTTATAAATCACAGTTAAATTAAATCACAACCACAAACTTAACAATAATATAAAAAGGGAGTGTTCACTAAAAAAAACTTTTTTTCACAAAAGTATATCTTAGGTCTCTTGGGTTATTATTATCTCTGCCAATTTCCTGGGAATTTCTTACCTTTCATGCATTGATTAGCAACTTGTGAATCTAACAATTTTTAAAGTTTTTTTGAAGCAAATATCATTCATGAATGAATTTATATAATCTTATATGAATAGGGGGTGTTATATCATGGCAAGGGGGGGGAGGGGGGGGGCAGGTGTCAGACATGCCACCCTGGATCTGCCACTGTTAATAGTATGTGAATATAACTATGAGTTTACAAGTACAATTATTATTTTTAGAGTCAATAACATTTTTCTCTGGTTCTTTTGGAGACCATATCATGAATATTGGGCTCAATTTGATAAATAAATAGATATAGTCACAGAACATGGCAAAAATTAAGTGAAACTGTCTAGTATATAAATAGTCAAAACATTTTACTGAATCACTGATAATCAATAATGATGTTTCAATTTATTAATATGAGATACCCTTTAACCAGTTGTGCCCAGGTGTACAAATTCAAAAGTTTTCTGCTAGAACTGGCTATGTAAAATCTTGAGTAATTGTATTGTCATACTTTTCACTGAAAATTCAAATTTTCGTTTTTTATTGGCTATTGCATCATGTGCATAAATTAGCTGGCTTATTAAATTAATGGACAATAAACGGATTTATATAGTGGGCAAATTTATAATGCCTTGTGCATTTGAGCATAGATATAAGTGCAAAAAATATGTCAGATTTCTGAATAAAAGAAATTTTTGTAATAAATAATGTACAGCAATTTACTATTTTAGTATAGGTATTCATTTATGCAATTATTTTGTAATTGTTACCTAGGTACCTAATAAAATTTGTAGGTGTCTTGTATAAACAAATGCAAAATAACAGTTCAATTTCATAAGGCAATTGCTTGCCTTGAAGTTTGCATAAATTATACATTTGTATACCTTTGTATAATGTAAAATATTGTTTTGTCAAAATACTTAACATTTACATTTTGTTATAATTATTCTGTGATATAAATTTGACAAATTTATATATCAATAAATATATATTATGACTATACAAATTATATATATTAGTTTCAGTTTACATTCAACATCATTATTTGTATCATAAGTTATATTTATTTTTATAGAAGTGAATTCATAAGCATGCTATATAAACTCTACATCAAAATATATGCAAAACATGTATAGCCAAAATGATTTCCAGATAGTATTCCAAGACCCAGGTAACAGTTATATTTCAATTATGCAGTTATACAAGTGAAGTAAAATTGGCTGGCTAATTATTAGCAATTATATGGGAAATGAATTATATTGAAAAGAACAACATGGTTGCAACTTTCTAGCAGATAATGACAGTATGAGCTTTCTGCATTGCATAGCTATTATGTAACTAAAATATGACAGTATTCTAAATGATATGCAAACATCAATCTTATTTCAAACCATATGTATGAAATTGTTGTCTGGATGGTCAATGTCAATGTATTATGGAACTGTAGAATGAGACCAACCATAGACACATTGAACAGCAGTAATGAAAGCCTTTAATTTGTACCCCATACTATTTAGTCTATATTATGCTCATAAAATAAGATTTTAGCCTACTAGATACATATAAATATAGGCCACTATTACAGCTATATATATACCTATGCTGCATATCATTTATAACTGTATTTTTTTCAATAATTTATGTTATAATAAATTTATAAACAAGCAAATAATTTGCAAAATTTGTTTGTCATATTATAAAATTTATAAAAATCTGCATTTGTATATTTATAGTATATAGGCTAGTTCTATAATAATGATTATAATATATAAAAAAAGATTATCCAGTTGTGTATAATAAAATAAAATATTATATACAAAGTAATATTTAGAATGTATATGTACAGAATCTATACAGAATGAAATGTCAGTTGAATGTCCAAAATAGAAACAAAAACAAATCAATTATGTGCAATACAAAAGCATTCTCTAAGGCAGTAATTTGACTAATACGCATATATAAGCTTAATATAAACCAGTCTCCTTTATCTCACCTAAATCTAAATCTAGATCTCTAACAGGAGACCTAGCATTGGTATAGTTTAGCAAATGCCACAGATCACCCAACAGAAAAAGATTAATGCATCTCTGCATATGAATTACTACAAAAAATACAATCATATAAAAAAAAAAAAAACCTGCAAAATAAAAGTACTAAAACATATTCTAAAAATACCATCAAATTGAGATATACCTACAGCCCCGGCCACTTCTAACGCCGCCCCCCCTAGAAAAACATATTATTGTAATATATTTTTATTTTTTATTTTTATAATTTATTATTAGTTATATAAATAAATAATATTAT
>JAYRBW010069617.1:0-27081 GCA_036023295.1 Invenusta paracnida | reverse complement strand
TGTTTAAATCATATACAAACAAATTAAAAACATTTTATTTTTAATTTATAAGTTTAACCTAGTTTATAACAATAGTATGTCCTCTCTCCATGGCCGTCTCACCCCAGTTTACTCTATACGTAAGTGTTTAAAAATAAATGCGTTACATGTAAATTTTAAAATGTTCTAAATCTTATTTAATTTAGTAGTATATTACTATAAATAATATTAGATTATGCAATACAAGTATATTTATGTATTTTATATATATTTTGAATATATATTTTAAATGTCAGATATATATTAGTTTTGTATTTAAAATGTCAATATTAATAAATATAACAATGGTTAAAGATTTTTAACGTATTTTTCACAGTATACTTTTTAATAAATATTTTATTCCTTGATTTATCAGATTTATCATATTACTGTATACAAAGTTTAATAATTGTAGCAAATAAGAAAACTAAATTTAATGACGATCTATAATTTTTCTCTTTTGCTATAATATTATTAAGTAATCAATTATTACTTGCCTAACAAGATTATAATAATTTTGTATATACACATAGCCTATTCCATTTAGTAACTATGAGTAGTATAATTGTTTAAGCAGATAGCATTTATTAATCTGAATGTGCTTAAGCTATTTAAATAAGGAATATCGGTGATATATTTTATAGAATCTGATACTTAAGTTAACTTTATGCATTGGAATTTCACTGTAATATTGATTTAAGAAAAATTATTTAGAAAAGCAGGGAAATTAAGTTACTAATTAAAATTTTACGATATTGGCAGAATTTCCTGTTAGGCCTGTTTTCTAACAATCTAAGTCACATACATTTCAAGTATTAAATTTAAATGTGGTTTTAGTTATACTACTCTTAGTAATATAGTATGTATATACAACAATTAAAATATTTGCATAAAATTTAACATATTGTTGCTCATCTTAATAGTATAACTTCTTAAATTGAACTTCATTAATTTTCAGTTATAGTTACCTATTATGAGTTAACATTTCAACTGTCTTCACTTTTTTTAATTATTGATTAAACAATTAATTAATTCTTATAGATTAAACTACTCAATTGTTAATTAATCTCAATTCTGCAGAATATATCCGATTTCTTAAATCTATAGGAGGATTTGAACTTGTATAATATTCAGAATTAAAATTGTTGGTTAAAACTAATTCCTGTATTCAATACTGAAGGTAGTCATTTTTAAGTTTGAACCATGGTTATCCAACTGATTACATTTTTTAAAATTTATGCATCGTTGAGATCAAATAACTGAATTAACTGAAATTAACTAGATTACTTAATATATCCAGTCAGCTTTATGGTATTTTGCTTAAACTATATAATCGTTGAAAGCGGCATGTCCATTATAATATTCTTATTTCTATTACAAAATGTTTATGACTTAATTTTACCAATATTATACCAATAATAGTTTTCTCAATATACCTAAGGAAAATTTATCTCGAGATTTTCTATATAGTTAAATTCTTCGTAGTGAAGTTTTTAAATTGTATCTCTTAAAAAAGAGAAATTTCATGAAAAAAGGAAAAATTACGTTAACTTATAAATGTATTATATTTAGAATACTATTTGATATTGTATAAAATGTACCTCTTATTTGACTTCAGGTTTCACTTGAACCGATTCATTTCTTTTTAATTCATCTTTAATTTTTTTATATTTAAAAAATAAAGGATATAAATCGGAGTTACTAATACTACTTACTTATTAGTCTTAAAAATATGTATAAAAATAGTAACCCAAATAATGATATAGAAACCTACGTATCGTATTTCTAATTGTTGGATGAAATCCGTTCAGCTCATAAATGTAGGAATTTTTCATTAAGTATCTATTTTACTAATATTTGACATGTCAAACCGCGCATACTATAATAATGCATCGGCATATTTAATTCATATACAAATCTATATAGAGTAGTTATATTTTCCTTAAATGAAGTAATATTATTAAATACACACAATATGTAAAGCAAACTAATCATCCTTGATTATAAGGACATGAGAAAGCGGCCATAGTTTCATCAAAATTTGGATGCTAAGGTTATTTGACGATAATATTAATAATTTCTCTGGTGATAATACATGGGAGTTCAATATGTCTGCAACATATAACAGTGATTAACTGTCGGAAGAGATTCCCTGGCGTTTAATTGATAATTATACAACTTTCATAACATATCCGATATGTTGGACTGGTAAAATGTGTACACAGTTAGTATTTAATATTAAACATGCACAGATAACTAAATCATTTCAGTAGTTAGAATAGTTGAGGTTTCGTAAATTAATGTAACTTGCAAAGTATTTATAGTGTATCTTTGGTTCATTTTCATTTGTTTATCGAAATATATATAAAACTGGTTTATTGTATTTCGTATATTCATATTTCCCTATTTCATGAGTGTGTTTCAATGCCATTATAACAATCATGGTATCTGTGAATTGTATTGGAGGGGTAGTTGATCGAGGGATTCTCTATTTGGTTTGACAGGAGTATATAAATCACTGTCGATATGCGAGGAATTCCGTGGGTGGCACTTTTAGAGAAAAGAGGAGGAAAAAACGTTCCTCTCGAACATTGTATGCGTTGTTAAAACAATGCACAATAACGTAGTAGAGTATAATATTATGCATGTGTAATAAATGCAGGATTATAAATACAGAATAATTTAGTATTTGTACACATGTTTTTAAAATAGGAAAATACATACTTCCGTTTTCTAGGAGCTGCAGGACAGATTTTAAATCATGATTTTATTAATATTCAGATACATGATATATATAACACAATGGAAAACAGCAAACATATGCTTAATAGTAAATAAGTATCTGTAAAATATTATGATAACCATGTTTATGATTCTAAATTATATAACATTTCTTTAAATGTTTCACATACAATATGAATCATATTATATATACTGTTAATAACATTTGTTTTACATACATTTACAATCAGTGACTGTGTTTTGAATGTATACCTATATATGTAGTTTATAAGTTATATATGATATGATATATTGTTATATGATAAGATTATACAATATATATACATTTTTGTTAAAATTTTCCATAATTTTTCATATAAGATTGAAATGTTACTAGTATATGAATTTTTGTTATTGAATTATAATGTATATAAAAACGTCATAATATGTTCAAACTAAAAGTAATTAAGATTTTGTAATCATATTCAAATTTTATGACGTATAATTTAGCAGGTGCGCAACTAGACTTTTTTCAAGGGGTGGTCTAAGTTTTCATATGGGAGCGCCAATTACTGTATAGCTAACAGTATTAAGTAAACAAGTCCATGAGGAGAATAATATGACATATATTTTAAATATATTGTATTATTTGTACAAAAGAGACAAAAACTTTAAAGTCGTTTACGAATCTGTTATAACCATTGTCAGTCTTCGTGGATGGGGGCCGTTACGAATCTTCAAAGAACTTCTTCTCTATCGATCTCTTTGGTTCTGTGGATGTTTAGCAAGCGCTAAAATAAGAATAATGATTTAATTAATTTGTATTCGTGACAATTCAAAGACTTATGGATATTATATATTATTTTTATTATTATATTTATATTTATAGTAATGGATGTCATTATTTCTGTTACATTTTCTAATTGAACATAGGGGTCACCCCTATGTTCAATTAGGGGAATATAAAAACTTGACCTAAGTATTGTTGGTATATCTATAAACACCCGGTGTTTATAGATACCAACATACTTAGGTTAAGTTTTTAGATATTTAAAAGTATGTATTCAATACCATTACAACATGTATATACTGGGTTCATATGAAGCGCAATCTGTGACATTTTATCTAAATATTGATACTAAATATATTTAGAATCATAAAAATATATGCCTGTATAATTTATTTTTTTCTGTTTTGCAAATGGGCGCAATTTTGTCAAAGGGGGCTTCTTCAGAACCCTTAGACCCCTCCCCCCTTGGTGGCGCGCCTGATTTAGGATTACTTTTTATAGTTCATTTACAAACAGAACATCCAAAACAAAAAAGATTAAAATGTATACACTTTTAATAAGATATAACTACTATGCAGAGCCAGTACAGAAGTAGTCAGAACAGCGCAGAACCGGTTTCGGCCAATATCAGGCCTCATCAGCTACGCTAGCTCATGACTACTAACGACCGGATTGCAAAGTAGTACACTAAAAATAAAAATACACAAACAACGAAAACGTAATTTGCATATTAATTAAGAAAAAAATCAATTCCAGAATTTGTTATATTTATATTAAGTTTTGTTAAAAGTACGTCTGTGTTCAATGTATTTTAAACTAAATCTATACTTCAAACTACTTGCTGAACTTTTTCATATTGTCAAGCTAAGAATAAAATGTAGAAAACATTTGTGCATTAATATTATAGTGACATAGGTATTCAAAGAGTATATTTGCGGCTATGTAATTGTGCAAATAAAATTGATACATTCGATTAGTAAATATAGGTAGCTATTTGTGATTTTATATTTTTTTATGACTAAATAAATGGATACCTATAATACCTTTATACTGATATTTATACCCATCCATACCGGCCATGTTTGGGCTTCCATATCACGGGGCGGAAGAGGGGTTCATAGCCCCCAAAATTTTAAAACTTCCAATTGGAGGAAATTTTGGATTTAGTGAAAAGAAGCTGTATTTAACATATTCCTTTAAAAATTTGTAAGAAATATTTGTTTAAGTAAAGTACATTTTAGCTTCAAGGTAAAAATAAAATGTACTTCTAATTTTTTGAAAAAAAACTTGTATTTAGTGTACTTCATGTTTTAATTCATGGAATTATTATAAATATACGTGAATCCTGATTTCATCAATTTCTAGAGAGACATACACTTTTTATATAAGAAAATTGGCTTTAGTGTACATGTTATGGTCAGTACGTGGTCGACCACCCCTTTGGGTACAATATAGTCAATATAGCGCTAAAAGATATAAATGACTTTATTTATGGAAAAGTCAGCGAAGCTTATTTTACTCTAATTAATCATTTAAAAATCAGAAAAAATCCTCTCTCCCATAAGGTCATATAGGCTTAATCTTCTTACAAACATTTCAGATGCAACTTTCAGTTTATCTATACTTTTTCTTCAAATTATATCAAACTAGTTATTTATGGCATTCTCAAATTTTCTAATATATCACTGGAAATCTATTTACGGGGGTTTATTCCATAATGATTAAAATTTGATTGATTGGTTGATGAATTAATTATTTAAGGACATACTAAATAAAGCTTTTAATATTATTTTGTATTTCGAGAACAATTTTAACATAAAAACGAACTTGCTAATGATAAAAGGAACGTATGTTGCTCGTTCAGCGATTAAAACCCGCTTCTAGGTGAAATAAATCCAAAAGCTTTAAAAATAAATAAAATACAAATATGTTCTTATATTTCATTTGGATTCTCATTTTGCTTGAGTGACTTTTAAACTGCACTGTATAATGTTGTAGTAGATTTTGAGTGAGCATGTACTTCTTTCTGTAACCAAGCGTACTTAATGTGCGTGTTGTGTGTTTTTAATGGAGTATGCTTAAAATGGGGATTATTATAGTTACTTGCATTTTCATTCAATACGCATCTTTTTGGTTTTAACCAGACAATGTTAACTTTATTATCAGTAATAGGATCAAGCGTTCAATGAGCAACTCAGGTGCAGGACATAAAATGATGGAGACAAGATAAAAGCCATGGAGACAAACTGACTAATTATAACGACCTCATAATGATAAAACTAAATTTGTTCAATTGATAATAATAATTTGATACGCCTTTAAATATTGCGTGAATATATCATTAATTTTGTCCAGGTTATTTCACTTTGAGAGTATTAGTATAAGTGTAAGTGTACTATAATGTTTGTGTGCGTACCAATATATACATACAAGAAATATTCTAAACACAGCACAATAAAACAATTTTAATTGATAATATGTTTATTGAAATAATAATAGTTATATATACTACTTTATGTATATATATATTAGATTAAATTGAGATGTATATTTCACAGTGATTAATTATCTTTTATATTGCATAGGATTAATTAAGGATCTGTAAGAATATGCAGTAAACCTAAATTGTATTAACTCAATTGTAATAATATTATTATACACAGAAAATAAAAATAAACTTTATCCTCAGAACTTTAGTTAAAGTTACAAATAAATTATAATAAAAAAATCTGTATAATGCTAATTTCATTTTATATGTGATATATATTTATATATGTATTTATCTACAGAACAGTCGAGCAATTTAATAATGGTCTTGTAGCATTATGCGCATTGTCCATTGTGTACCTAGGCTCATCTATACATGTCCTGGGGTTAAATATCTTTTGTTATTGGATATCGATCTCTCTAGATGTTACGTAATCCTTGTTGACTACTTACATATATATATATGCGCTCTCATTCAGAGATACCTTTCACACTATATTACCTTGTACTCCGTTTAACCACCGAATGAAACTCGATTGTAAGTTTCTGTTTACTATGTTTTACTGAATGTATAATAATGAATACTAAATTGTATCGTACTTTATTCTGTAATATTACTTTTGTGTTGGAATAAAGCTATTATTTTCGACAACGAGTTCTCTTTAGGTCTTTTAAAGACGACTTAATATTAATTTACCAAATATTTTCCTAAATTGAGAATATCCCAATTTTCGGGTATAAACTCGAATTTTTCGAATTTTAAATGGGAAATATATTTTTTATTTTGTTTATATTTAACAATGTCTTTAAACCATAAAAAAACTTAATTCGAATTTTAACGTTAACGTTTTTGAGAGCAATACATATAGATATAGTTTATGTTTAGACAATATCTTGCCCCTTATATTTCTTCTTGTATTTAAAATGTGAGCATTTAAATGATCGATTCGGATAGATTTTCTATAAAGCAATGATGACAAACTTTAAAAAATCGATTGAACTACTGCGAATAGTCCAGTTAATTATGCCAGTTTCTCTAACGATGTTTAGGCAATATTTGATATAGTGAAATAAATTCTCTTTATTATTTAAAGGGGAAAGTTTTAGATTTAACATAAGTTATCTAAACTAAAGTTGATGTCATTGGAAATATTATGTTAAATTAAAGAATGGAATAAAAATCTTTTTAACATGTTAATGTTATAACAATTGTTTTGCAGCCATCGATTTTTTCTTGTTTTAAATATATTATGTGACAAGGAATCTAAAGCTTAAAATAAATGCATACTTAATCGACATTTTTGCATTATGAAAAACATTTTTTATAAAATCTCTCGTATAAATCTATTAGTTTGCTACTCAACAAAATGAGTAATGTGTGTTTATGGATAAAATTGTCTTTATTTGATTATTTCTTTTAGTCGATAATAATGATACTGAAAGCCATCTTTCATAACACAATCTTTATCACATAATAAGTTTATTTAATTGCATTATAAAAAAGTCGTTTTCCGATCTCAATTTTGCTTTTAAAAACAGATCCAATTTGTTCATTTTGTACTTGTCACCATTTTTTAATAAATCATTAAGAGTGTTTTCTTTTATGAAAATATTTAACAACCACACTAGATTACTCCGATCAAAAGGTTAATGAATGATCAAATAAAATCAGTTATAGAACCAAAATTAATTAGCAGAGGCAAAATTGAGTATTGCCAATAATCCGATAACTTTTGATAATTCCCCGACCTCAGTCTTACCCTGTGAGCGTCTAATTACAAATCCAATATTATTGAAGACGCAAATAATAACTGGTAATAATATATTCTGCGTGCATAATTAATAAAGATTACTGTAATACATCATGATTTGAGTCACTTATAGATGACTTGGTAACCTATAATTAGCCATGATCAATTATTCTACATTTTTTCTTTTAATATGATTATTATTATTATTATGGAAATTTTGTTGCGGCTTTCTAAAGAATCACTTAATAAAATTAACAATTTTAGATTGAGTTATTTCTATCGAATTAATTTGATAAACTGTCAAAGATTGCCAAATGTTGTCTTGAACTTCAATTTATATATATTTAATCATTCTACAAAGGCTGTGCAATATGCGCACATCAAGATTTCCCAAAATCTTAAGATATAATACACAAATGTTATGTAGATAGCAAATAAACAAATAGTTTTCTAAAATATATAATACTGACAATTGTATATGGGAATATTCATATGTACATATGTTCCAGTAAAATATAAATCAATGGGAAATGTTAAAATATGTTATATATGAATTTGTAAATATTCACATTTCAAATAGCGTAATAAAAAATGTATAGTTGAAATTAATCTATAGTAAAATCATTAAAAAGCTTTACAATAGAGAATACAAGATTATACTGAAGAGAAACGAATGACATTAATGTTATGAATTTTTATGGAATTTGTTGGAAAACATAATAATATTATATCACTAACACTCACCACAGTAGTAGATAATATATCACCATTCTTCTGTCATACAGGTTATCAGCAGAGAACAACATAGAAACTTATCGCGAAAATTATACGAGTCTCAACCGGGAATCGAACCCGAGTCTTCCACTTGCCGGGTGGCTATGCCTACCCCTACACTATTGGGACACTTTACGCCAACTTAGCGAAGGTGTTACATAATATAACACTATACTTTTGCTATACGTATAACAGATAACTGGTCATCTTTATTATGTGTTAAAATTTTGTGGACACACTTATTAGAAGTACGCTTATTGTAGAAAAACGTTTTTTTTATTGGGCGTAACTGAATATCTTTTTTAATATAATAAATCCTTGATTATAAGGTTAATTCGTTGTTTAAATAATTTTAAGAATAAATGTATTGAGTTTCATTATACGTTTCAGACAAATTACACACATTTAATGTATCAATATCTAATTTTATCAATGATAAAAAATCTTATTCAATTGTAAAAATTTCTATTAAATTATAATGCTTATATCTTTTAAGAAAATTCAAAACACATTGAATAGGTATATATACTTTTTTTTAATAAGAGAGAGCTAGATTGTTTGAAATCCGAAACTATACTTAAAATACTACTTTAAACATTTTATTTATAGATGTTAGGTGAAGAAAGTCATAAATTAAATTAATGTTTTTTTATTAATACCAAATAATTAATTTTGCCTCTTTATATTTGTTTTATGAAATGTATAAACAATTGTATTTCGTTGCTATGAATGAAAATGTTTCTCTTGATTAGTTATTAGTGATATTTCATGATATTATATATTAATATAATGTTATAGTACTTTAGAAAATGACATTTACTTTAATTATTTTTGTTGTATATAGACTCCTATCCTACAACACTTAATAAAAGTACAAAATAATTAATTACACTTTGCACTGTATCTATTTTTGGAATGTCAATTCGTACTACAAGCAGTAAAAAGTAATTTATAGCTGATGATATAGCTGGAAGTATTAATGAAACAATAAAATTACATATTGCACCTATTGTTTAAATGTTGATTAATTAAATTGTAAGTCGCTTGGCTTTAATAATAAAATTAATATATTTGAGCTGGTGTACAATATACCTACTAAAGTAAAATAATAAATACAGAGCGGCTGAAATAATTAGCTCAAATATATTCAGATAACCAAAATATACAAAAATCATGCTTATTATTCCTATCTGTATTACAAATAATAATATTATACTGAATTACTTATAATAATATTAAATATCGATTGAAATTAACCATTTTTAGATAAAGTTTCATGATACACACAATGGCTCTTTGACTTTGTCAGACGTTTTGAGTTTCTTTTAACTTGACGAAATTCTTTTAAAAGCTTTGTAGACATTCAACGCTTTTAACCTTTTCAAAAAACTGATAACCTTGTTTATTCAAGAGAGGCAAGATTACCCTTTAACTCAGAATATAATATATTCTGGATAAAAAGCCAATAATATTTAAATACTGAATTGCAGACTTTAAAAGAAATTGACATTAGTATAATGATCTGAAAGTTCAATTAATGTTTATATATATGTCTAGATGCTTGTATAGTTAGTCAATGCTAATGCAGCTGTAGCGATATTGGACTTAAATTTATTAATTTTTCATTTAATTAAGAAAACATTGCGACTGATAAGAAAAACCATAACATGTAGAAATAAATAAGGTTTCCTATAAACATAATTTTACATGAAATACAAAATATTAATATCATATTACTTGGTTAACTTTTAATAAATATGCACGAATTATGAAAACAAACAGTTTTATTCAAAATATATAATTCATAAAAACACTAATGATATAAATGCAGTCGGTTATAGCTTACGTTTTTTTATATTTATTTTATTATATTCATTTTCAAAACCATGGTTTATACAATAAATTTCTGTACTGTTATTAATGTCTAAATTATAATCTTAAAATCTCCGTCAGTAACTACATAAGTTGTTATAACTGTATAAGTAGTAGTCAAAATTGTGTATAACGTTAAAAAAAATTAATAATTTTGTTTTTATTAAATGAAAAATTCTTGAGCAATGCTTTAGCCAATGCTTCACGCTTGCAAAATCATTGAAAAGTAGAAAAAAGTAGATGTTAACACGACAATTCTGTAAGTTACTATAAGTTACATTTGTTTCCGCCTTACCGGTTTTATTAGTAATAATATAAATTTATTATTGATATTGATATTGATTTATTTGAGACTTCAAGACTTTATTTAAAAAAATAAAATTCTTAATTTATTATTTCACAGTTATTGAATAAATCTTATAATATTTATTTATTTATTTCTTAAATTGATATATCTGGTTTTAATTATGCGATGGATTAGTTTATGTAATTCTGATTATTATTTTATTCTTTGCGTAATATATAAAGTAGGGAAATATTAATAGTTTGTGATTCGTTTAACAAATCTTTTGAAATTTGTAATTGCATTGGAGTTTCGCATAACAGTCAATGTTTGAAGAATGATTCTGGAGAAAAGATCACGTCGGTCGCCTGGTAAGGTATTTGTAAAATATGTAGCATAAACTATTTAATACTAACATTTTACAAATGCCTTACCAGGCAACAGAATGGGCTACTAATGTAGTTCTTGTTAAAAAGAAAAAGGGGATGACCGATTTTGTGTAGATTATAATCGATTAAATGCGATTACTAAGAAGGATTGTTATCTAACTTCTAACGCTCAGTATGTTTTTGATGCAGTAGGCTCGGCAATATAGTTTTCATCCCTAGATATGACCGGTACGTATTGGGCAATTTCCAGCTAGATGAGGAAGATAAGCAAAAAATTGAGTTCATAACGCTTACAAATGCTTATCAATTTCGGTTGATGGCGTTTGGATTGACCAACTCTGGGAGTACATTTCAGCGTTTAATAAACACTATTGCTTGCAGGAATATCGTGGAAATATGCGCTTGAGTACAATGACAATATTATTATTTGGAGTTCGACTGTAGAACAATATTATGAGCGGGTACAGGAAGTTTTCACAATAATACAAAAAACTGAGATATAAACCTTAAATTTTAAATTTTAAATTTTAAATTAAACCTCAAATGTGTAAATTTTTAAAGGCAGAAATTAAATTTCTATGTCATTTAATATCTGATAAAATAATCTATTGTGAGAATGATAAGATTTCTACTATAAAAGAATAAAAAGTGCCTAAGACAGGGAAAGAGGTTATTTCTTTTTTGGATTTTGGCGCGCATTATAGAAGATTTAAAAAAGATTATAGCTAATCCTTAAATTACATTACCAAAGAAAAATGAAGAGTTTAAATGAACGAAAGAATGTCAGTGATCTTTTTATATTTTAAAAGATATATTGGTAAAGTCACTAATTTTGACTTATTATAGATGTCGATGTAAGTAATATATATAGTGAAGCTATTGGTTGGGGGTTTTTAGCACGGAAAGGCAAAAGCTATAAGTTATTGCAGTAAATGTTTTGTATAGGGTCTGAAAGAAATTGGTATTTAAGTTAAAGGAAGGGAAAGTCAATGATTACAAAGACTCAATTTTAAGAGTGGTCTGCCAAAGTGAATTAAGCTATGGGTATTGAATCTTTTGTTTTGTTTAGAAGTTTAACTTAACGAATGTAGGTAGACATCAGTGTAAATTTTTTCAAGACTATTATGGAAAACATTAATATTAGAGTAAATCCGTTAAAAGATTAGTTATTAACAAATATTAAATCACCTTGAAATGACTATTAAGCAGTTCAGATTGATTTATTATCCATTACTAGTCTTAATCAATATTAATAGAATTTAAATTTATAAGTTGTATTTTTTATACTATAATGCATAAATAACTTATGAATGCAAAAATTCCTTGTTTGGTCCCCTTTTCTTGTGTAATATAGTAAATTACACATAAAAAATTTAAGATATGACAAATTTTGCAGAGTATTTCAGTGATAAAACTGTGTTGAAGTGAAAAATAATTGTATTATATATTTTTATTTAATGTACCAATTTTAAAGAATACTGTGCATCAAACATTAATACACGTGATTCTTCAGTATATTAATCATTAACTGTAACATAGATAACAATTATAATTGTTGCAAATTACAAAAAATAGGATATTTATAAGCAGCAAAAATTATACAGAAACAATTAAGTAGCGGCATTCAATATACCAAAATATATTTTGAAAAGTCTGTATTATTTAATACTATACAACTATAAACTCTACTTATTTTTGACAGATAAAATGTATTGTTCCACCTACATAATATATCCAAACCTATAATCACATTTCTTTGTTTAAGCGAAGAGAATAGGATATATTATAATAAACTATAAATCCAATTGTTTTGATAGGTTGCCATGACTATTTATGTGTATACGATTATGTAAATAGAGTGTACAAATGCCGGAAAATAAAACAATAGCAGAATTTCTGGTGTAGATTCACAGTACTGAATATATATATATATATGTATATATATATATATATATTAACTATCTATGTATAATAACGTTTTATAAGTACATATAGGTATAAGTCATTATTAGATGCGAAAACTAAAAATAATAATGAGCAATTTCATCACGTGAAAAATTACTATATAATTAACTAGATAATCATTAAAAATATATTTTCTTATATGTATTTAAAAATTTAGCATTTATATGTTTGTAATACATATTGCGTATATTTGGCGTTGCATATATTTGACTACTTTCATGCTTTAAAATTCTCTAGAAACTTTCATATAAATTAAATATGTAAGATTTCGTTATATAAATATGAAGGCCACGTATTTAAAAAATATAGGAGTACTTTTAAAAGAATGAATCTTGTATATAATAATAATACCTACAGCTATTTTCTGTTCAATTCAACCTATTTACCAACTATCTACATATTATTTGCTATTCTTTTCATTGCCTTTTTTATCTATGCCTTCGAGGCTGTTCAAGTATTACGTAACACTATTTTTTGCATTTTTTATCACCCCCCCCCCCCCTACCCCCCTGTAACGCTTTGTAACGCAAACTGAAACACCCCTATAAGCGTTATGTAACGCAACAACAAATACCCCCCCCACCCACTTTAAATAGTAAAATTTGCAAAATTCAAAATGTTTTAAAGTGGATATACATTCATTAACATTAACACATAATTAACTGTACGGTACGTGTGGTATGAGGTTTGTTAAAGTAAGCACTTCCGTCAGTATTTACAGTAAAATATATTTCATAGGTAAAATCATAAAACATAACGTGTCTGGTGACAATAAACCAACAACGAGTCTTTACAAAGTCAAAAAGTTACAAAAACACTGCATTTTAGTGATTCATCAGTCAAACAAAAGGGACATTTAAAAAAATAAAACGTTACGTTCACAATCAAATACACCCACCCACCCCCCCCTGTAACGTTGTGTAACACCAACCAAACCACCCACCCACCCCAGCCGTAATCGTATACCTAATAGCATAAGTTACGACAACCGCAGACAGAGCATATATTATACACATGTTTCTGCTATATTTGAGTAATATATGTTTAGTAGGTCAGTTTATATTACTATTATCGATGTGAACTGTATTTCTTAATGGAATATATATAAATAAATTGATTCTTTTAATCTGTCGCAATTCATATTCACCGTAACTTATGCTATTAGGTATACCGATTACGGTATATTAGAGAGATTTATTTAATTTGTTGAATCGTTTCAAAGGTTTGGTATTGTATTACATACCTATACAGTGGTGCCGTAAGATATTTCATATTGGGGGACACCCCCAACCCCTTAAAATACATTTGAAAATATTTTATTATCCTGAGTTTATGTATCAATAATTGGTACGCTGTAGTAAATATTACATTTGTAAGTGTATTTTAATTAAAACAATAATTACTGGATAAACATGATATACATTTACTTAAAAAAATACATACAATAATTATAATATATCTATTTGTAGAAAATGAATAAAAATTAACGTTGGTAAATAATTATATGGTTTAAACTATTTCACACAACACAAAAAAAGGTTAAACTGTAATATAAAATTACACCATTGTTGATTTTGAGAAACTGAATAATAAGTGAATTATTAATCATTATTAAAACACACCAAAAAAGTTTCCACGTCGTTCATTTCGAGAAAAAAATTCAGAAGCAATACTCGCACCAAAACGTATGAATCGGTTTTATTTTAGTATACAGTGAAAAATCATACAGTAATTTATTCGCTGTTATGTAATAATAATTGTTGTCCATAGGTATGTCTTTACACGTCTAAGTACAGAAAACGTACGCTCAGTGGTTGCTGTTGTGAGAAGAATGGTGAGATAAATCTTCAACAGAGTGCAGTATTTCACCCAGCCAAACATTACTCACAGATTGCGCATTCAGAACGTCAGAAATCGTCTGAACTTTAGCTACTGTTTTCAATTTTATTTGAAATAAATCTGGAAGTATTTTCAACTGAATGGAGAATTTGCCAAAGTTCAAATCTTCTGCAAATGTATCCCTAACTGATTCGGGAATATCCACAAAGTACACCATTTGCAGCATCAATAAGCAGTGTTTCAAAATCTCTGATCACGGAAAAATTCTTTTGATTAAAACGTCTGAGGACCTCTTCTTTAGCCGAGTCCAAAACTTCATAATAGTGTTGACGATAAAAGGAATCTACTTTTGTGTGTTCGTGGTTTCCTGCACCATCGTTAAGTCGAGCAGGAATTATCTTTCTGCGTCGAAGTAAAAGCGGATCAGTTAAATCGGAAGAATATTTAGAACCTTTCCTTAGAAGAAATCAAATTAGTATTTCAACGATTACGTTTCACAAACCCAGTGTATGCATTAGCAGATTTAAATGCATCTTCTGCGGAAATTGACTTGTCTTGAAGCGTTGTGGAAAGTTGTTCTGCCGCTAAAATTACAAAGACATTGAGATAAAGACCGAAAAATATCTAAAACTTTTCCATTAGTGCTAAGAAGCCTGTTGCTCTTTTGGAATAATCGTCAGAATTCATTCTATCACAATAATTGCAGTAAAAAAAGATTATCAGTTGATTGTTAAAAAGAACTAATTACAAACATTTTTATTTACTTTTATTGATTTATGATATAATCGTATCTTAAATATAACAACTCTATTCTGTGATTTTTTTTTAATGTTACTATTCTATAGCTTAAACTATATTCTACATTCGATAGAAAATTATAAATTAGTTATGTATGAAAACAATTGGTAGAGATATACATACAAAAAGATCGAAATATAACTATTATTTTTAGCAAATTAACAGTCATCTTTTATTGCATGACAGCACGGAATAAAATGTTGTGCTTATAACTGTTAAAAACATGATAGATTGTTTTTTTTATAGCTTATAATAACTGTTAAATATGTCCGAACATTTTGATTCTAATAAATATTTGTATACGCTCGAAATTTAAACTAAAACATAATAAGAATATTAAAGTTTGCAAATACTTACCTTGCGTATCTTGTGAAATCGAAACTTAGTGGAAACAAGTATAAATAAATTATTATGTATATAGAGTCAGTCATCTTAATAAAAATTGAGCACAAAAAATGTGTTATGCTTAATGAATTGCTGCTAATCAATGATTGCAAAACAATGTAATTCATGCTTTGCGCCACCAGTTACAAATGAGAAATTTACATTTTACTATTTTGCCAAAAATACAGCAATTTCTATGAAATTGAAAAATCAATTTGTTTATAGAATTATATATTTCTAATTGACATATTGTACATTATTTTAATTCTCCATGTATTTTAAACATATTAAAAACCAATTTCAGACTCATAAATCATATTATATGTTTCCACTTGCGTTTGAATTAAGGTACCAACCATAATTTTGACTATAAATCCATAAAAAAGGTCTATTAGATAACGTGTTTCAAATATATATTACATACTATGGTCTGTGTGTTTTAATTTTGTTTAAAAATGTATGCAATACATGGAACATTCAATTGATTTGCAATATATCAAATAAAACTTAAATAAATTTGTAATTTTACAAAAATATGAATTTTAGAAATTGTCGTATTCTTCATAATAGCAAAATGGCGAAATATTAATATCTCATTTTGTGACTAGTTGTGCAACATTAGATTACAATATTTTTCGATCATAGGTTAATAGCAATTCATTTTGTGCTCAAATTTGGATAATTTTTAAAAGTATCTCCCGTATTATAAAAGCATAAATTACTTTAATTGATAAAAAGGTAATTCTTGTCGCTAATAATATAGACATTTTAAATAGAAAAACTATAAACTAAAATAAAAACGTAACTAATCTATAGGATAAGCTATAACAAATCTTTAATATATTATATCATACATTCTAAAAATAATAGTGGGCTAGAAATCACGATCGAATTACAAGCAGCACAGTTCCAGTTTTGGCAAAGGCAGAAAACTTTTGTGTACAATATTAGCACAAATGTAAGTACGAGCCACAAAAGATATTTCATTTCAGGATGACTAAAATTATTATTCCATGACTTCCGATGCTGCATTATAGATATTAAATATATCAAATTTTATAGGCTTAGTTTTACCAATAACAAATCGTAAAATCGTAAATCGGCAAACAAATAAATTACAAAATAATTCTAACTATATTGAAATATAAGTTGAAACTATATATTTGAAAGTGTAATATTGACCGTAAAAATGTTCTCCAATTACTTATTTTATTATTTAATAATCCGTTAATATTTGTCAAGTTCTCATAAATTATTTTCAAATCAAACCGAAATTATTGATGCTATTTGGAAAACTTGAATGTACTTACGTGTCGGACCAATTGACACCCTTTAAAGGTCGACATTAAAAACCTCATCCGTTTCGACACTTTTTTAAATTAAGGTATCTAGCACGTTTCCCAGATTCTTGAAGTTGTCTAAGGGCCCCTCGCTCCACCAGCTTTACTTTCACTCTCTATTTTCTCACTTGAGAAAAACTTGATCGACTACTTAAAGTCAAAAGTTAAAATAATTATTTGATATATGTATTATTCGGCGCTCAATGAAAATATGGTGAAATTTCACATTTTGCGATATTATCTCCTGTTAGTTTCGTGGAAGTATCCATTAAAACCTGAATCGCGAATTCTATTTAAATTTTCATTGCTTTGATAATTAATTAATTCACTATACTAAAATATAGAATTTATAGCACGCGCATTTAGTGCAGTTATATATGGAATCTGCGTTCTCAAGATGTCAAATATTAATATGAAAACAAATATACGCTGATATTGATACATATACCTGTCCTCACCTTTAAATATTATTGGTATGTATTGTTCATTTGTGATACGCGAGAAATAATTGGAGACAGCCTACCGGTGGTCTCTACCTTTATATAATATGAAATAGGGGGTTACTGGATGTTGTAAATGACTAATACGGGGAATTTTCTGCAGATAGTAAGTTTTAACTCCCTCTAAAACCCAAAATAATTACCCCTTTAAAAGTTTGTAAACTAAAACTTGAAAAAGTGTTTTCGTTTGGTTTAAGGGACAAAGTTAAGATAATACTCTGTGTCAAAGCCAGAGTTAAAACTTTCAGTAAACTTCCCAAATGTCATTAAAGATCATTCAAAATCCAATGCTTCGCTGAGATGGATAATTGCACCTGTATTAATAAAGAAAATAGTTATCTAACTGTCGATTAAGAAAAATGCTGACTATTATACATTATCTTTGCCATTACTTATGAATGACATTTCAATTTTCTTTTGAAACGAGTTTTAAAATTTATCCAAATAAGTAACTAATTAATAGTTGTATTATTATAAAACTCAGCACAAATGTTTAGAATATTTTAGTGTATAACCTATTTTCTGAAGAGAGGACTTTATTGCAGATTGTGTACATCAACTAACTTATCAAGAACTAAATGAGTTTAATTATATAAATGAGGTCTATTTCAATTATTAATTAAGTAAAATTCCACGATTATAATAAAATATTATGCGCAATATTTTTCTTAAATAATTTATCCCTATTTTTCAAATTATTCTTACTGTATATAGCTATTGTCTGTTATATATCATTATTATTATTATTATTTATATTATTTATAAATGTATGTTTGAACTATTCATATATATATATGTATGTGAATACAATATTGAAAAGACAAAGAGTTTGTATGATTGCTTGCATTTATTACTGATTTAAAAATAAAGATTACATTGATTCCATGCATATTTATAGGTATGCACCATTAATAAAGTAACACAACACCAAGTCAAATCCAAAACCACAAAGAAACCCAGATTAGTCCTTTACCACACACCAACAATAACCAAATCATCAGAAAACTTTTAGAATAGTTATAATAAAACGGTTAATTGTAAATAATCAAATTAACATTAAGAAAGAATTATCATTTCTTAAGAGCAAGCACTTTAAAATATAACACATTCGTATGCAATCATATTTGCAGTAACAGTGGGATGCTGAAATTTCATCGTTCGTGTTAACATCCAGTTGGTTTGATTTTCATTTCGCTGGACTCGATTCCGTAAGTCACACCACTCCTAGAGAATCCGTAGAGATGTGACGATTGAGAACCAGTAGAACCATGGTTACCATTTAAGAAGAAACAATTACAGGTGTAGAACCACCAACCACCACCATTGTTTCTTGCACAAGAAGGGCGACTGCCCCCGTCAAATGTAGAAAATCTTTCATTGCTGGGGCAAAACGTGATCCTACTGTGATCATATAGATTACTCCCGGTTCTTGATCCTGGGCTCATATAATACCTATTATTCTCAGAACCAATTGAAAATCTAGTTGTAGAGAACCACTTCGTTGTAGTCCCCTTCCTCATCGTAACCTTAAGTTTGCTCCCAGAACTTGTGAGATAATGGAGGGCGTCGTTGCCTAACCAGAACTCCCCATTGACATTGCCGAAACCGGTCTTGTAGTCACTCCACGTTCTGTTGAAGTTGACCCATGTGGTGCTTGTCTTGTCCCGTTTTTGGAAGATGATGTACCCCTCGTTATCGCACTTGGCGTAAGTGTTATGTTCGGTTCGTCCGATGATATACGTCAGCTTGTAGACTCCAGGCTGATTTGGACAACACTTTCCAGAGATGTGCTTCATGCTAGCGGAGTATCCGGAGACTGTGCCCTCTGTGTCTTCCAGGACTGCAGATAAGATAACGATAGCCAGAAGATTCCAACAGCCCAGCATCTGTAGCAAAAGAAAAACAAGGTTTGAAATACATATTTTTATTTAACAATAGCTAAATTTTTGACTCAGGATTAGATACAGCGTTTCGTTTAACAGTTTACTATTAAATTGTAAAGATATTCAACTGAATAAAATAATAATAGGATATATATTTTACTTATTCAATAAAATGGACTAAATGTATTCCAATTTTACGGAAAACCATATTCCATTGAAATAAAAAGTTTAATAATTACTTTTAGAATTTGTTTAAAAATAGTAGAATTAAAACATTTATTTAAATCATTAAATCTCCCAAATTGACAGAAAAATGTAGGAATATTTTCCAAAGAATTAGACCTACAACGTTTAAAACGTCGATCAAATTTAGATGTCCATAAAGTTTCTAATTACGAAGACAAAATGGGAAGCATTTATGCAAGTATTGATAAGAAATAATGGACGAAGTAAGTTTTCGGTCACTTGTCAAAGATCACATTATATATACAAACATTACAATTACGAATTAGAAAGTATTAAAAAAACAACAGAATAGATTTATTTGGGTGTCAAAGAGCGTTGTCAACTAAACTTCGAATTAAAGTAATTGTTATAATTTCCAGTAAATTCTATGGTTAAATTAATTGTTTTTCGAATTTACAAAGATTTTACCTGCTATCTTATATAACATTGATCCAACTCTACCCTTTTCATACTGGTTTTTCTGCGCATCAGTATCCGGGGAAAAGGGGGTCGGAAGGGGAGACTGTTAGACCCCATAATACATGTTCAAACTTCCTAATTAATAAATTAGAGTTTTGAAACTTTGAACATAGTTAAACAAATATGTTTTCTAATTTATATCATTGTTCAAATTATTTGTTTAATAAAATGTTAATTAATTAGTGCACCCAATCAAAAATTTTGTTGTTAGAACATAGTAATATATCACAAATGTTGCAGTATAATATCTAAACGTTCATTTACTTTTATTAAGTATCCGAAGAATAAAACAACTTTATTGATTTTTGAAAATTTGCAGAAATGGGTGTGCAGTAGTGAATATAGCGCTAAATGTTTGTAAAATACATTTTAAGAAAAGTCATGAAAGCTTACTATATACTCAAATTTGTCAATAAAAATTGCTCGCGAAAATGGAAGGGGGGCACTAATCCCCGGTATGGATAGGATTAATTTCCAAGTTACACTATTCTCATTGAAAATGTCCAGATCAGAAATTGTTTAAAGCGTCAATATTAACTATAATAACAATGACAGTTGTAACTATCAATATTATTCAAATGAGACAGATTTAAATGTACAATTAGCCAAAAGAAAAATTTACATGAACACAAAATACGAGTAAGAATAACTCACCATTGGTTGAAATGTATATTTCTGTCGGGAAAGTTTGGTAGAACTATTGAAGATATCTTTATTCAGCATAAACACAGCATTTATATACTCATTTATCAGAACATTATTCAACCTAGAATTATTTACTGAGTTTGAGAAGCCGACATCTGCATTTAATGGCCACCAAAAGCAAAGTCTTTTAATCATTTTTAAAGGAGAGTTTTTATTTTAAACCGAGTAATGATCAAAGCTACGATTGATTGAAAGCCCCATGCCATTATTTGATGCGACTATGTCAGTTGGAAAGTGGTGTTTTATCAGTTCAAATGTCCGTCAAATTTTATCGCGTGGTTTGTTAAAGAAAAATCAGCTTTTCATAAATTATATTATACCGAAAACTTCGAGTTTATTTAACTTAAGATTCAAATAAAAAATGCGTATAATGTAATTTCAAATGTCAATTTAGTCTACCTACGTCAATGATTTTAGAATAATAAAGATTTCCATGCAGCTAAATCATGCATACGGAATTAGTAAGAGTCGAAAACCTGACAATTATTATTCCGTAGATATATTAATTTTATAAATACAATCAGTTTTGATGTTATGTCTGCTCTAAAAAAATAAAAAAAATTCTTCAAATTATCATTAACATCAAGATAAATTTTTAGAATAATATTGTTTTGCGTTAAAATATTTTTATTTAGTTATAATTTAAAATAAAGAGAAATTGACGATATATACCAGATCTTGTTTATGATTGAATCGAATTCCTGAGTAAGTGACTAAAGGCTTTTTAATCGACTTTAAAAATTTGAATAGTATAGAAAATACGCAATTTTTCAAAATGTACATCGTAAATTATAAAAGAAGTAAATTGAATTTATAAAAGATTTCATTTATGTTTTAAAATTGTTGAATTAAGCAGTATATCGGTTTTGTCATCGTTTCATATCACTTGTAAATTGATAGATTTTTGATTGATTATACATATTTCAAAATAAAGATAATGTTGTTGACCATACAATATATTTATTACTCGTGTTGTCATTTCAGACAGCATAAATATGCCAATATTTCGTGATATGTAATGGTATTGTGTTGTCAATGATTGCAAATATGTTACATGGTGCTTCGTCTATATCTGATAGTTAGTTAATCAATTAGATATTTTTCTTGGGAATAATCAATGAAATATAAATATTTTTCTTGGGAATAATCAATGGATAATCAAAGAGTTGAAATAGTAAATATTATGAAACAACAGCTCTTTTAGAATAGTAAAAAAAATTAGCTAGGTTTTCATTAAAGCTTTTAACAGGGGATTTTAATATAATATCTCTTTTAGAATAATCTTATTATTTAGCATAAAGAAAGTTATAGCTAAGATTAGTTTAAATATTTAAATCAAAGTTGCTTAGAGATAATAGCAGAAGCATTGTGTTTTCATAAAATTTATTAAGACGAACAGACGAGGTCGTAATCCTTCAGGTGGGTAATCGTAACGATATTGACATGTTTACAGCTTAATATAATAATTATAACTTGTAGTCACCATCACAGAATAAAATCATATTAGCTTTTAGCTAACTTAAGATATGATTATTGTTAAATAAATATTTCCTAACCAATACCTCTGGCTTGTTTTCTGATCTTACTGTAATGGAAATTTAGATTACATATATAATAGATTAATCGAGTTTTGTTAACGACAAAATAATAACAACTAGTCAAATAGCTCAATTCATTACGTTAACAATATTAAATCATAACATTTTTTATTGCACTGCCAATAGCATTTATTGATACGATTAGCCGGTACGAAACGTTCTCCTTTGTATAATTAATTTAATGAAAAGGAAAATAGCGTAACTTTGACTACATATAATCGTTATGCGAAAATGGCGTATGTGTAATCGATTGCAGATACGCTATTTTCGCTTAACGATTTTATCAAGTTAAAGTTACGCCATATCCCTTTTGTTAAATTAATACACAATGAAACGATTTTTTGGGATCATATTTTTACGTTAGATGCGTATGGATATATAGATACTAAAAAGTAAAAAACATGAAAATTGAATTTTTTTGCAGATACGCCATTAGTGCACTAGCCAAAACGATTAGATACCCCAAAAGAGCATAATTACGAGGATATACAGATGTTAGGTTGTCACCTTTTATATCTGTTTTTTCTCACAACATCTCAATATACCTCCATGCATATGCAGAAACATGCGACAGCGGATTCATTGTTCCTCTCATCTGAAGAAATCTACATTGCGTCAGCTCTTCACGTTGTGTAAGGGCCCGTTGCATTACCAATCTCAATCAGCTTGGATTTTGTTGAGAGGCCTATAATAGGAGAAAGTTGTCACCATCAAGCCTTGCAATTATATTTTGCTCTTCCAGCTCCCTCACCCATCGCCTCAATCAAAACATATTATATTTATCTGATACAATTGTTTATGCCCTTCCCCTCTCTTACCAATAAACCTTGCAGTATATACGTGGCCTTCAAATGGAACTGTTCGCTTTTCAATCACTTGCCTATTTTATTGTACATATTTAATGCTTCGCTCCACTCTCTCAATAAACACATGTGTTAAATATACTCGTACATATAATATATTTTATGTAGATATATGTAAAATGTCTAATAATTATTTATTTGCCCTTTTTATGAATTAATGTCATATATATTGCGTGAAATATAGTGATAATATTATTTAAAGCATTCAAAATGTAAACTTGTTTAGGAAAATATTATCTTGTATAGTAATAATAAGAATTCTCATAGGTAGATATATAAAATTTAGTAACTATATGCAATGTAAATTATGCCTAACATATCTACTGATATATACCTACTATAATATATATAATAAATGCCTAATAAACAATAAAATATTTTAGTATTTCCATCTTATAATATTTCTATAAAAATGTGTATTGCAACAAATATCTCAATTTATATATATATTATTACTGATATATATAATGACACATTTTTGCTGGAAGATAAATTGTTATAAATAGTTATACATATTTTTACATATACCTAATCAAAGTATTATGCAAATGCGTATAACATATAACAAAGTATTTATTCAAAGTTATTTTACTACCATTGTATTGTAACAAATGTATTGTATTGTGCATTTTATCAATTAAAAGTAAACAGGGCATTGTACATACCATAGAGTAATTAAACTCTCTCTATATATAGGTACGTATGTACATATATTATAATTACTCTGCTGTGACAACAACAATAACGTGAAATGAATAGCCAATTAAAACAAAGCCTTGATCATACGCGAGGAAAAAATATTTCGCATACCAATAGGGTTAAAAAATTGCCTAAATCGACATCTCGTAAATATCGATTAATTGTTTATTTCGATACTCTTTTAATGTCCAAAGCATAGAGTAAGAAGGGGGGCATGTAATTACTCTATGGTCCAAAGTATCATAATTTGTATATAGCCACAGTTACACAGTTAACAACAAATCTTGTTATAGATTGCTCGCTCTCAATGCTACTGGGGCATGCTTATTGAATATAATTTGCCTATTTCGACACCCTTTTCATATCCCAAGAGTATCATAATTTGTGTATTTCCACATTTATACAGTTAATAACAAAGCTTGTTTTAGATTGCTCGCTCTGAATGCTACTGGTGCATGCTTATTGAATACTGGCAGTGAGTATTGCAGCGAATACTGTCTATCGCTGCGGCACTGTGTGTTGAATTGGGATTGGATTGATCAAGACCATGAGGGATCTAGGAGGGAACAGACAGACATACATATTGACAATTTTGTGTGTTTTGGCAGCATTAAAATAAATGACATGCTTTGCATAACCTCATTGTTAATTCTGTAGTGCTTTCATTGACGTTAAGTTATAGTTCGCTATGAGTTCTAAGAAAAAGAATATTAATCTTGCAGAGAAATATGAAATTGTACAACTGTTTAAGAATGGAGAAAGCCAAACCGCAATATCGAAGAAGAATGTTCCCAGAACAACAGTTTTGGGCTAAAGAAAGCCGATGAGATAATTCTGCAGTATGACAAGAGTGCCAACTCGGAGGCCAAACGAATAAGAACCCATCAGTTTGAGAAGGTCGATCAACCCTTCTTGCCTTTTTTCGATTGGTTATAAAGGCAAGCATATCCCAATATCTGGAGCTATGCTTTTAGAAAAGGCTAGATAGTACGCCACGAGTTTGAATTTCACCAATATTGATGCTCTCGACATGAATTGAGTGAACAGATGGAAGGTCCGAAATGAAATCGTCTCAAATAAGTTTCATGGTGAGGTATCTTCTGGTGATCTTGCTTCTGCAAACGACTGGTTCCAGAATAGGCTACCGCAGTTACTTACTGAATTTCAAAGCAAAGCCATTTTTAATTGTGATGTAACTGGACTATATACTATCGGTAAGTGCATAGTTAAATATGTTTATGTGACGAGGAAATATTTTTTAAATCCATAACTTTTAGTTGCCTATACCAGATCGTACCCATGCTTTCAAGAGCGAGAAATGTGTAGGCGGTAAACTATCAAAAGAGAGGGTCTATTATATCCTTGTAACAGCAAGTATGCTAGGCGAAAAGTTGCCTCTTCTTATAATCTGTAAAAGCGCTAATCCCCGTTGCTTTAAGGGAGTGATAAGCAACTACCTATAAAATACAGACATAACAAGAATGCCTAGATGACATCAAGCATATTTGACGATTATGTCAGAGATCTCGACAAAGAAATGATGAAATTGGACAATTGCACCGCTCATCCTTCTATTTCAAATTTGTACAAAGTCAAATTAATTTTCTTGTCGCCAAACACAACATCAAAGACTCACCCACTGGATGCCGGCATCATAAATTTAAGTGAATGAAATCCTAGTAGAGATAGCAAAACGGAGATTAATATGATTGCCTTCAAAACAGCACGCGAATTCACAGTTCAAATAAAGAATGCCATGGACATGGTCATAAAGGCGTGAATTGACATAAAAAGTATGTATAACATTAAACAATTTATAACGAGCTGAAAACTCTAGTGAATGAACGTTTTCTTATTAATAAAAATTAATCTAGTAAACAAAGATCTACATACTGACATACCGAACAATTAAATACAGCCTTTTGAAATCGTCTGGTTTTAATAGGCATTGTAAAGAGTGGTTAAACAATGTCTATTTTTTAATCAGGCACCAAAATTCTTCCTATTTTTTAAATGTCACAACTGAACAAATATGTGCATTATATTCTTCCTTTTATAGAATCTACAATCGTAAAGTGCTTCAGGAAAGTCAGCTTCCGGCTCGCTGATGTCCAGCAAAAAAAGCAAGAAGAAGCGGAACCTAGCATGAACTTTGGCAACATCTGGGAATGACTTCAGGCTAATGGTCTAGTACCGGTAGATTTGTAGTTTGATTATTATGTTGAAACAGATGCCGAATTAGTCTACAGAGATACAATCGATGAAAACAATATTCTTGAACAATACATCACAGTTCACGGTGGGGCTGAACCAACTTTTAGTCGAAATAAATTGAACAGTCACGAAGTAAGTTTAAATATACACAGTATTGAATTCTAAGTTTAGTGACCGTGGGCAATTCCACCGTAACTGCAACAGACATTTGTAAGACTTTAACGACTTATATCTCTTTAGAAGTTGAATGTATAAAAATAAATTATATCCTATTTCATGCCACTTTGAGGGGTTTATAACATGTCACTTTGATTTTTTAATTATGTCTCTAAAATGCTCAAAATAGAGAAAATGGGTACGTAACTGACAGACAAAAATGTAACACAAGTAGTAGGGAAGGTGTGCCACGAGAACAAAGACCCCCTTTTTGTTCCCGAGAACAAAGACCCCCCCCTCACGTCCAATCAGGATCGAGCAAGTCTCCAACCAATGAAACGCCGCAA
>JAYRBW010069606.1:0-27090 GCA_036023295.1 Invenusta paracnida | reverse complement strand
AAACTAGGGTGGATGTACCTCTCTACCCAAAAATGATTTTTAAATCTTAACCAGGCCACTTTCTGAAATCTGCCTCTACTATATTACTCTATGCTTCAAATTATCAATATCATTTTAACTTTTTGCTTCTGAAGAGCTTGTTTCTCGGTTTTCTTATAGCGACGCTGTCGTTTTTGCATTGATATAGTTAAAAAAGGAAGTTGCAATGAGTTAATGTATTATAAGGAATATATTTTACATATACAGTGTTTTAATCTATAGATATTTAACCAAGTAAGCATATTATAATTTTTAAAGCTTCAGAAACCTATATACAAACCATAATATATCTTATTATATCATCATGGTACATATTTTTTGAAAATTCAATGTTAGGTATATAGCAAAAGAAGACATATAAGAAGAAGAAAATTTTAAAAGATAAATACAAGTAGTCTACATTCATCGGTGGAAATTATTACCAACAAATGTTATTAAAATATGTAGGTATCGAATGTGTTATTAGAATAAAGTGCTTATGTACATAAAAAAGATACAAAATATAATATGTCTTTATAAGTGTTTTTAATTATAAATGCCAACAAATTAATTCTAGATATTTGATGTAATGAAAATGACGAAAGTAATCTATACATAAATGTCAATATTGTAAAAATGTTGTATGTTTTCACGTGTAATTAATAAGTATATACATGTATAGGTAATTTAAGATATATTTTCGGGATACTATACTTCTGATTTTACAATTGTGTATATACGGTAAAGAATGTGAAGAACAATTTAAATAAAATATAAATTATATATATGTATGTTTACATTGAGATTATCAGATTTTTATAAAACCTAAAATATATTTTAAGCACATAATGTTGAGTGAATTCAATACAAAAAATCATAGATAAAGTCAGATTTTAAAAATAACATGTATTTACAAAGTTTCGAAATGATATAAGTTCTTTATATGTAAAAGGAAAGAAAAAATATTTATGTATGGTACATATAGATTCCCATGATTTTTAATTGAAACATTAGGTATGTTATACTTACCTACATATATAAATTTTAATGTGAAATAATTCATAATCAATACATACCTAGTTTGAAAATATATCCTTAGGTTGTATAAATAAACTTAACAATTATATTATTAGAAATTAATTATTTTTTCATTGTTTAACTCTATAATATTGTTATATGCTAATTATTTAAAAAAAAATACACAATTTCTATTTACATATTTTTCAACTGTTTAAATGTAATATGTGAATAAGGATATATAAAGAATTTAAAGGAGCATTGTATGTATGTACAAAAGTTCAACGATTAAAAGGAAATAAGCCGATTAATAAATCAGTATAAGCTTATAGTCTAGGAAAAATTATTAACATATCACTTGTTTCGTAGTTGGAAGGCATTGCTTGAAAGAAGTAATACTGGAGGATGAGTTCAAAAGAGCGTTCATATCTCTTCTCACATAGCGGTAGACATATCGTTTACCATGTGTCTTTTTTATGATTTTCTTATCGTAATAATAACGCAGACTACGGCTCAACTTCTCGTAGTTCATCTTCGGCTTCTTCTTCTTCTTACCCCAACGACGGGCCACTTCTTCTGGGTTCTTGATCTGGAACTCCCAGCCGTTTCCTGTCCAGCAGATATAGTCTTCCGAAGATGGCGACATCAATTCCTCAAGAAGAAACTGCCAGAGTTGAATTGTTCCGTTGTTAGATGAGGAAAAGATCCGTTTTTCATTGACATCGTTTTTGAAGCTGAAACTTTTCTTGTCTGCAGGAAATAAAAGAGAAATATATTTTGTTTTAGCTTAACTTGATTTAGTTTGAATTGGTTAGTTAGTTCAGTTAAATTAGTAGAAAATCTATATAAAATAAACATATTATAGAATAATTATTATATAAACATATATATATACGTTTGATTAATTTTGATTAATATTGATTAATTTCTATTATTTTAGTATAGAACTAAAAAAATTACACTACATTATTAATTGTATATTTTTATTTCAGTAAACTTTCATTGTTTAATATAATTTTTTTTAATTTACTACAATTTACTACAATAAATAACCTAAAGTAAGAATTGTTTATATTAATTCAAAATCATAATAATTGCGTAAATGTTAATTATATTTATTATAAATTTAACAAAACTATATTTTTAAGTCACCATGTATTTAAATTTATTAATGGCAATTAATAATGCAAAAATAAAAAGACTCAAAATCATAATGAACGTGTTTTATTGATTTTCTAAGGAATTTTAATTATTTTATTATCTCGCATAATATACACCTGTATTACCTATAAATTAAGAACATGCAGATTATCGTAATTATAGCTACACTCAAAAACAATTTGTTGAAAATTGAAAAATTATGTATATATGTACCTGAAGATTTTGTGTTTTCAGAAAAACACACCAGATTCTGTCGTTCCATTTTAACATCGCAAAGGTTTGTATTTGGAAGAGTCAACGATGTTTGGTAATCTGTCTTACAATGATTCTGATCAAATGTAAATTGATCGAAATGGTTATTAGGGTATAGATCAGTATGGGTAGCTTGTCTTTCAATGCAATTCATCATTTGGAAGTGAGGCTATGAAAAATAATAAATAAAAAAGTGTTTAAAATACCTATATTTAAATAAGGATACACTTTTTATGTTGAAATTCTTTGAGAATGTTCTTTAAGAATACATTACAACTATTTTTTCTGTAATCTGTGTGTTTATTTCAACCTTTATCCATAAGATATTTTTAGATATACATCCCGGGACATATAAATTCTGTATAAGTACATCTATAAGGTTGCAGATATATTAAAGAATATTTGTCCATGTGACCTATTTGCCAATGTATACTTATTTTGGACTGATATATGATTAGGTATATCTATTTCCGAATAAATTATGCATCAATTTGATTGAGATGAGATATTTAAGCATTATACATTATACATTATACATTATATCGAAGAACTTATTATTTATAATAGAAAACAGATTTAATCAACTTAATCAACAGATTTCATAAGCAAAAGGAACCGAACTATATTTAAACACCAGTAGTTAAGTTGTTACGTTGTCATAGATACTATCTTGAGCATAACATTAAAACATTGACTATTACTATGAAAAGAATATTAGAAGTGTTGCTAAGATGAGTAAGATTACTTGATTATACTTAATGTATAAATGTACGAGTACTTCATAATTTTATGTTGGGCATTCCAAGATGAAGTTAAGATGGAAAATATCCAAAAGTTTTAACTTCAAACCATGGACTAGGTTATACTACTAAGTATTCCCTGCTTTAAACTTTACATCAATTGCTTCTCATTTGTTGGAAGTTATTATACATAGTTTATTACTAAATACAGGAAAATCTTCAAACTATCTAAACTAGTGCTAAATATTATGAACTATTATGTATTACAAAGTATTCAAAATATTTTCTTTTAGACCAATAGAGCGCGAGTAAGTTATATGTATATTAGAATTAGCAGCATACCTGATTCCAGGAGTTGAAGTTGTTATTGTAGTCGTAAAAAGAAGCTATCGGTGTTGGATTCGAACACTGGGAGTTGTGGTACAGATGTGAAGAGTCCACAGAACTGCAAATCAACTGTTGATTTGGAATGTAGGAAGAGCTAATCGGATAATCTGTTACGGAAGAAGAAGAAATATTTTGATGTTACATAATTCATGATTAGGTAAATTACACTTTTAGTAATAGACGAATGTATTGGATGATACCGGTACTTTTAAATATATATTTATATATTTTAAATAATAGGCTTGGTAAAATCAAGTAATCATTAATATAGTCACGCCGATCGCTTTTAGAATTTAAATAAGTAACATATACTCATATCATATTAAAGAATAAAATACAAGCACACATATTTTCTTCTGTCTGTAATTACTGCATCGTATTGGTATTATTTTACTTTTGCTATTGTGTTATACTATGTTTATAGTTATAATGTTGTTCTTGAACACTTCGCATCAGTGTGCATTTAAAAAAGATTATCGCCTAGAAATATATCAATTATACCCAAGAAAGTCTTCATATTTTTCCTTCATTACATGGCACGTATTAAATAGTTCGATATACATATATGTGAATCTTCATTAAAATAATTTGCATAGAATATTTTATGACAAGATTTTATGTGAATAAATAGTCAACCTAGATTACGTTTTAGTGCATGTAATCATTTTGTTACAGCTTTACGAAAATAATGGCCAATAAAGATGAGCAATGCTACAATAATGTAAAAGAGTATAAGTACTATAGAAAAATCACTAATATTTGGAATAGCGATTGAGTTGTGGAATTTATCTATAATTTTTTTGTCACATAACTAACTTGAAAATTAATCCATTTTATTGATAATATAATTAATTAGAAATAAGCGGCTCGTACCAGGAACAGATTGAATAAATGAAGTTGAGGGAAAATTGGGAAGATAGCCCGAATCATTCAATGCGCATCGGTCAATTAGGTGAGCTTCATAGCTTGTACTGTTATCATACCAAGGCGATGTGGAAGTGCTCTGAGCCGTGGCCGTGATGGGATTGGACTTGCACGTGGAAGAGATTGTTGTTGGATTTATGGTACTTTGCATGTTTACCATGTGCTGACAGTTTTGATAAGTGGCTGGTGTTATTTCGGGCTGACCCCAGGAATCTCTTCTCCATAATCTTGTCGTTGTTTCCAAAGACGTTAGTGATTGAGCCGTATAAGCATACATACTGTCGCCATTGTGTTGATCATAACTCGCTGCATGTTGCCGGTAGTTGGGAGGAGTTCCAACTTGATCAAAATAATTAGAAAAATGAAATACATATTAAGTAATAATAATGATAATAAGTTAACTATACAAATTACACTAAATAATTGCATTACAAACCTGTACATTATATTATTTCGAAGTGGATTATTACAATTTTCAAATATTACCTAGATTAACTTGACTCTTATGACTATGACATTGCACTCAAATTTCAACATTGAATGCTTCTTTTTTAAATATATAAATATATCAAATTAGATTCATAAAATGTTCTTCCAATTAAAATATTTTAAATTTATCTTTAAATTTTATTATATCAACGAGAAAATTAAAATATTTTATTCAAAAAAATATTTAAAACAGAATTATTCTACTGTTAAATGTACTAGTAGTATAAAAAAATATTTATTCATTAATAATATTGCAAATAACAATTATTTTTAGTTATTTTTAACAACTTTTAATACATTTAATATACTATATAATTCATATTTAATTAATAATATACTCAATTGTTAATAAATAACTAAATTTAACTTTAGAGACTCCGTGAAAACAATGTATTCCCTAAATGCTAAATTTTTATTCGTAAATTCTGAAAATAGAACAATTGTCAATACAATAGTGTATTCTTATAACGTTATATTTAAATAGTTTGTCACTATATGGAATTTATTTATTTCTGAATTTAGAATTAGTATATTTAACATTTCTGTTACTTATAAAACAGATTTACAAAATAATAATAAAAACTTCGGAAGCAAAGTTAACTTCATTTCTCGTTAAATGAGAAGGTATTAGACGGTATAAAAGTGTATATTATATTATAGATAAAACATAATGAAATAATGTCACTTTTCAATTTATAGAGTAGAATAGAAATCTTGGAAAAAAGATTGACAAATTTTTAAGCGCAATTTGTATTTGCTAACTGAGTACTTGGTATGTATCTAATTCATCCAACAGATGAATTTTGTACTATGTACAAAAAATAAAAGTAGCGAAGACTATAGGCGTGCGAATTGGAGCAAACAATAAATCTCAAGCTTAACAATCGCCAAATCTTACAAGCCTACATCTTTAATAGGTATTTTCTTACATTCTCGTACATATAGATATTCATTTCTTATATTCATCTTAGAACACTTAGTAGCCTTGAAATGTGACAATTGTAGCAATTTACATGTACAATCACGCAGAGTTAAAATTATTCACTCACCGTAAAAAGAAACATTTTGCAATAAATGTCATCTGAATAATCTTTGGAACATATTACTCGAAGATTATTAGCAATATCTATTGGGTTGTGGTAACTTGGTAGTTTCGTCATCTACTTAGATTATTTCTGTCACTAGTTAGTTAATTGTATTCGCTGTGTTCTTGCCTGTTATATTAACGTTGTATGTTTACTTGAATGCACTGCTACAGCGACAGAGCACAATACACATCTCGGTTGTTAACCTGTATTCTCTTATTTCTAGTAAATTCGTTATTCACTTTTGAGGATTTTAGTATTAAAATATCAAACCTAAAAGTATTCACATTAATTCATTGAAAACTGCCAATTTTAGCGTAAATAGAAAATTAAAAAGCGCAATTCATTGAGTTGTGTATATATCATATGCAACGTGTACATTTTTTTAATATATAATGTATACTTTGGTTTTAATATCTACTACATAATACTTACAAGAGTAACTTAAATTAAGAACTATGCAACTTGCATATATATATTAATGCATATTAAAAATATCACCTTATACCCATCGTTAACTTTTTTCGCAATACTTAACCTTCTAAATATATTTTTGAAAATAATGAAAAATCACAAGCTATATGACATACGTATAAAATGTAAGACATAATATATTTTTTATTAATTTTTATAAATTTCGTTTAAACAACAAAGCTATCTTTTCAAACAAGTATATATCTATATATATATGCAATCAAAGCCCTGACCAACAATATATCAATGTACTTGCAATTATACATGCAATATATCATATATTATAATGTACAACGTATCTATGCATTTTATACACATAACTTAGACTCAACACTGGCCACATGAGATAACATAAACACGCATTTAAGTTGTCGCGCGTGTTGAAATAACTATTCCAGGAATTCACCCGGAAGTAAAATTACTGCGCTATATATTCTATATCAAGTTTCTTTTCTCCTTCTTTCTAACATTATCGTGCACTATTTAGAAAAAGTACTCTTAGTGTAATTTAACATGTTATTGCATATATATGTCCATGTACTTTCTAAATTTATACGCGTATGAATCAGAAAAGATGGTATTAAAGACAAGTCAATACGATATGCCATAGTAAGACTAATACCTAAAGTACATTCACTTTGTACTCTTTCTATGCATATCATTTAGATTAAAAAATTAAGGCATTATGAGTATTATAGGTAGATACATATTATAGTGGGGTGGTGTCTATAAGGATATATTATTATCTAATCGGTACACAGTGCATGTATCTAGGAGAATTCGGCTGCACTCCATTTCTCTTAGATTTTAGTAATTTGTTAGTATAACATCTATATGTGTGAATTTTTATTCGAACACGTGTCCTGAAAAATATGTCTAGATTAAAGGATTGGTTTTATGCAATATAAATATAAAACCTAATCTATCATCATGGATTCTTCAGATTCTATGGAAAGCAAATATAATCTACTCTAGAAGAATACGGAAGTCCTAATCATATATATCGCAAATGTCGAAAGAATCTCAAAGGTATAAACTAATCTCTATATAACACAATTTTTATTATAATTTATCCAGCTCAGAGACCGCTTCTAACTCACACTTATCAACACAATTTTTATATATCGAAAAACACTATGCATACTACTACTAATTAACTATTGGAATCTGTAGGAAGCTGATGAAATCTCGTGTGTATTAAAATAAAATTTATTACATATTTCAATATCCACAACTAAGTATTCTTCCCGTCAAACGGTAACTTTTTCATAGGTATAATACAACTATCTCGTTCCAAACAAATTATTGTAATACAATTGTGTTTATTGTTTTAATGTTCTCGAGTTCTTATTTAAATGATATTTGTCAGCTATTAATTTTCTATCTAGCATAGTTCAATCCTTTACAATAGCAGTCTGCGCAATGAAGTTGAATTAAATGAAAAGACGAATTTATTTGTAGGCGCATGCAAACTTATTGTCAATGAGAGAATGCCATAGTAAATCCGCTCTTGTTACCAATACTAATTAAATTACGATATGTGCATATTGAATTTGTTCACCCAGAAATTGCGATGGTTTATTACTACTTTGATATAAAGCTTACATAAACCATTTCTTTAAATTGCAATTGGAAAAACTGCAATCAATCAAAAATTTTAACGTTGTATAATTTTATTCTTATAACCATATTCAGTTGAAATGAAATTTTAGTTAAAGCTAAAAATACACGCAAGTATAATTAATTATTGCTTTAACTTATAAAATATATATTTTAAATTACGCATGATGTATGTTTAAAGTTTTATCATCACATAAAGAAAAGAGATAATTTTATTACAATGCATAATTCATAAAGTTGCTTAATTAAATTTCAAATATTTATTTATTGTATTATTTATAAAATATTAATTATTTCATATTTAAAACTGGAATTATTAAATTGGCAACCTGTTATATTTTTCATATTTAAAATAAATTTCAATTTTTTGACACGCTCAAAAATAATTCTAAAATACTACGGCATATGATATATATGCCCGAAATATGTTCGAAATATGATATTTAGATAATAATTTGGATTATAAAGTAAAAATTTATATTTTGAATTAAAAACATATTTTTACTTTATTATATGAAGGCAAACAAATTTTGTTCTTAAATTGAAGAATTTCAATGTTATTCAGTACAATTTATAATATAATTAAATCCAATACTTTTTAAGTATTTATATTCTTCAATGCATGCGTCAGAAGATAATAAAAAATGTAGGATACAGGCTTGTGTTATATAAATGTTTACTTAGACTATCAGCTAGATTATTGTTGGTCACACGAATACTCCGGAGCTGCAGGGACTCAAATCACATAAAAGGTGTCGGAAACATGTGTTATCAAATAACTGAACATGCTCTGATGTACTGGATATGATATATTTACCGGAGTGAATTCATGAAACAACTGTTTTCCCATTTAACACCGCACGGACTAGCTATCATATATTATCCTCACATGTGAGGCGAAAAAAGTTCATATTATATTATACATATGCAAATCCTATAAATACATTACATTACAAATTGTGCACCTTTTAGATAATTTGTAGTTTGATTCCTATGCTATTTAACTTCTAGTGGTATTTAGGGTCATTAGTTTTGTAATTCCCAATATTAAATGTATATAGGAATATAATTATAGAAATATATATTGAAAATCAACAGACCAAGCTCACATGATGGCATTATATATTTTAATATGTATAAAGTGATACATGTTCTATATTATACGAATATACATATAGAAACATTTTAAAGTATATACATTACTTATGTTTTTGAGCACTTAATTTTGGTAGCTCTTAATTTCACTATATATTAATGCTACATATTAGTATCGATGTCTGTTACTAATATCTGAATAATATGTCTGTATATCTTGCATTATTATTATATTATATTATATGTATATATATTCTTAATAAGCATAATTGTGAATTAATGCGCTCATACTAAATTATAATCTAAACAGATTGCAATATATTTGTATATATATTTTACACATTGAAAACTACCGTAAATATCAATTTTATTGTGCATTTAAATATTACTACATTATTATTATCTGATATTATATATTTAAATATATTCATATGTTATATTATGTATATATATAAAATTGATGTAATGAAATGGTAATTTGATATTTTATTAATAACTTAAAACAGAATATACCAATGTTTATAATTATATATGTATTTGACCAGAATTCTAAAATATTTTCTTGACATAAATATTTGTTTTGACTTCTCTATAATAGGAGTAGACGAATGTCATATAAGATGTCACATCAAGTAAGTCAAGTAAAATGTTGTATAAAAATACGAAAACCAACTTGCAAATTTTTTTCATTTTTTAACACATTGAAAAAATTACAAAATAATATACACAAAAAGCTGTAACAAATCTGTCCTATTAAACTAATTCATATATAATTAGTTATTTTACCTCCATATAAACAATAATTTATATCATTTAATTATTAATCAATCATATAATATACCTATCATATAAGTATATCATTTTTCATGAGCGAAAATAAATTAGTTTTTTACAGATTGATCGTATGTGATCTTAAAACGTCTATAAGTGTTTCTAATGGAGAAACGAAATAAGTTTAATATAACGTAATATTTTATATAAGTTTATAGTTTTCAAAGTATACTACATTTATATTTGTCAATAATATATTATTGTATATGAATCTTTCTGTTTTATATAAAAAATGCATATATTAGACAACAAGAAAACTGGACCAGACTTTCCTTATATGTTAATTAATTAAAATATGTCAATAATTTTGAATTTTAACAATTTTTTATTAAATTCGGTATGTAAATAACTTCTGTATATAATTTTAAATAAATAAATTTATTCTCTGATTTCTACATAGGTAGATATCCTTGTAACCACGTAAATGGGGGAAAACTTAACGGAGATTATAAATAAGAGCTATATAATATGTACTCATCCTATAATATGTACTCATCCTATAATATGTACTTCGACAAGCCCTTATCACACACGTAATCTCTTAAATATCTTTCGAGTACCTCGAATAGCGGATGTGATCCCGGTATGCTGAGTACATGATTTCAAGGGCAAGATTGTTCAAATTAATATGCGCAATAATGACGACCAGTTCGAATTAGTTTAATCACTCGTGTGGGTGTGAAATTTCGCAATCAACCCCTGAAATGTCTTCTGCATCTATATACAACGTTAGATCAGATTTGGAGCACTTGACTGGCTCATGTTTATAGCCTACTCGATCACCGTCAACAATTGACACTACAGATTTCCGATTTATATGGCTAAAGGTGTGGGCAATGACACGTTTTGTAGCTAATGGGGCCATGTATCCTGGTTATAATTCTAAATATATGTATGCGTGTGTCGTGTGATGAAGTGTTTTTCTTTAGAAATGCAGTCTGAAGTAGTTGTTACCCAAATTTAAATAACATGCATAAAATAGTATATAGTGCGTAAATTGTATTTACTTATTTATTGTGATTTTATTAAAACCGCATTTATACCATTAAGTTATTTTTCGTTGAATACAAACAATTATTTAAAAAACCTGTAAGTTACTTTAAAATACCAGTCTGTAAGAATAATTAATGTTTAAAATTGTATTTGAGTAACTAAAAAACATTTGGAAAATTAATAAATTTCGAGTATTAGTAAATGGTTACAGAATAACTCTCTTATAATTATGGAAAAACAAATAGTAGCATGGTGAATAATATTTTTTACTATTTTTCATTGACACTTTTACTACGAAATTTGACAAATCTTTTAGAGTATCGTTAAAATATTTTCCTTAATAAATTCGCTACTTAACATAAAATAAAATAATATATTTTATTATAAATTTCAAATATAAAATGAGATGAAGTGCGAGTAATATTTTTATTCTGCACAAACTTAAATTTCAAAAGATCTAAAAAATATATTATCGAGACAATCTGATCATTTCATTGATGATTTACTAATTAATTATAAAATTTCACTCAAATTTTAGGCGTCCTTTACTTTATTCCTTTCTATACATAGATAAATATGTCTTAATCAGAAAAATCATACTACATATCATATAATTAAGCTGTTTTACCAATTGGAAAATATCAGCAATTATTAAATCGAAAATTCGTTTGAATTTCGCTCGAATTATCTCTAATATATTTATTTCCTTAAACAAATTTCAATTAGAATATTAATATTCTAAAATTCAACTAAGTTGTTATAAAATAAAACCCAGTGTATATTTACGCCACTTACCTGCACATTGTGTTTGCAGCAGAGACTCCTCCGAAGAACTCAGTGGAGAGAGGTATGGAAGAGGAGAAATATTTCTGGAGTGCATTGTGAAAGTACTGGGATCGCAGGAAGCCACCGTCGAAATGGCGGAGTAGTTTTTATGGATAACGCGGTCGGCAATGGCGGTGGTAGGATCACTTAAAGAAGCAGGGATAATCGCATTATTGTACACAGCTGGGCCACCGCAGAAACTCTCACTGCTGCCTTGTGTGTCAGAACCTGAAAGTGGTCATCGCATGAAGAATTTTATTTAGTCAAAAATGTCGCAGAAAAGTACGCGAAAACGAAAAATTCTAGGCTCAATATTTTTCTTACTGAGTAACTATGAGAACCCTATCTCGAGTTCTTATATATAAAAACTTATAGAATAATATCATACTTTCAAAATTTAAAGTATATTCAATTATTAGAATTTGTAAAAAGAACTCATCATAAATTTTGCGAAATGATGCTAATAATATTTTCAATGAGAATACAAACTTTCAAATTTTAGAATTTTAAAAACTCATTATTTAAATGTGGATATATTCGTTAAATTTAAAATTGTGAGACATACTTTTTATATTTATAGATTAAAATGGGGATTATATATTGTGATTAAATGTATAGGATAGATGTTATTTTACTAGTATTATCCTATTATAAATCTAAATATACCTATTCAAAATTCCTGACAATTCTATGTTTTAGGTCGCCTTATTGTTTGAAAAATCATAAGTAAATAATTGTATATATTTATATATATTTATGCATTTTACATTAAAATCAATGTATGATAATTATTAATTTATTGTTTTTGTTATTGTTAGTTATAACAATTCAATTGATTAATTAATTAATGATAACTGTATATTTTAATATAGTAAACCATTTATAAAATGTTCTTATATAAATGGTTAATTTACGGGCGCCAACAATATGCTAACTTTTGTTTATATTTGAAAATCCTCAACTATGTATGAATTGGAGCAATATATGTGTGTATTTGTTTTGGATTTGATAATAGCTTACTACATCTCCGATGTTTACCAAGTCTTGTCTCATTCCAATGGTGAAATACCCGGTAATGTTCTGATGGCATTAGATATTTTCAATTCTTTTATCCTTTATATGTATAAATTTAAAAAATGCAATTTGTCAAGGCCATTTTTTAAATATTTCTATTAAAAAATCATTAAGCGAAATATAGGGCGACGCAAAATGCCACACAGATAACAATGGTTTTATTTACTATGGAAATCTCTGTGAATCAGGGGCCGATCCAGGAATTAAATGTATAAGGGGGCACAACACCCATGAGTCGCAAATCATTATCAATTTGCTAAGGATTATACCACTGTTTTTATAATATTTGTAATATTTTAGAATATATTATTTTAGAATGGGCTGTTGAGCTATCGAAATAGCAAGAAATTACCAAGCTGGATATGTAAGCAGCTTTTTACTAGAGACGGCTTGTACTATAGATTTTTCTTTTTCATAAACAGCGCAATATCAATTTCATTGACTGTGACCTGTAGGGGGGGGGGGCACGTGCTTCCTAAGTACTCCCCCCCTGGATCGGCCCTGTGAATAATAGTACACATAATTGATTTAAGCTATATCATTTAAGTACAGTTATTAAAACTTAATAGGTAAACAGCTATATATACTAAATTCCTATTTCAGTAAGTTGCAAGGCTATTTTACCAATATAATAAGGTTTTCAAATTAATCTGGCCTATAGAAATGGATAAATAACAGCTAGAATATAAATTTCAAATGACATCAAATTATATATAAATTGTAAAATAAATAGTTATATTTTACGCGTTACCCGTGCATTTATACAGAATAATACCAGAAGGACTACGTAATTGTTTCCATCTATATAGATTACGTTGTCCTCGTATATGTACCTACACGCGCGCATATATTTATTAAAGTAAAATCCAAGCCAGAAGAGTTCTTTCAACTGGTTCGAATAAATTACAAATCAACGCTATAACATAGCTTTATATTGCCGAGATACAAATCAAATTTTAAAAGTTAAAATTCAAAATAATTCTTTTATAGACAGATAAGATAATAAAAGGGGACTTTTCTCCATTACTATTAATCCATTTCTACAGTTAAAATTATAACAAGAACATTTTTTGAAATTCTAGCAGTTAAAGCCGTTTTTTGTAAACTAAATAACCAAGATAAATAGCGAGATTTTTGGAGACCTATCCTATACGTTAAAGAGGCCATTTTAACCAGAGTTTAGTTTCATTTTTATCGTTTAGACAATGTCAAGTGCAGAGCGTCACATTTTTTCGCAAATGCAATTATACATCAGTGGATTACTAGACCATGTTGCATATATGTATGTATATATTGATATTTCTGTTCACTTGGCCATTGTTCTGAAAATAAGGTTAAAAACCTCGCAACAAAAACTTGGAAATGGAAATGAAATTTAAAACTCTAAGGTCGTCATGACATGCTTGAACAATACTAAATTAAATCCAATATAAAACATAGAAAGTGCTCAACAATCTAATCAAAGATAACTCATGCACACATATATTATATACCTACATTGTGCTTATTTATAAATTTGAATAGGAAAAAATATAGGAGAGAAATATAATAAAATTAGTAAATATCTATTAACGACTAAATTGGATAAATAATAAATATATAAAGAATAAGTAATAAAATAAATTAAAATCATTTTTTATCTGAAGAGATAAACAAATAATGGCAAAAATAATTATTTCTATGCAGATGCTTACCAAAATGCAGTTCATATTTGGTACAGGAGGATTGACAGGGATCAAGGTTAGACAGGGTGTGATATTCGGTCGCTGCAAGTCCTATCGAGGATGGAGAGGACGTGACCTCGGTGGAATCACAAGATGACCAATAGTTAAAATAATCGCTTTGGGGTGGACCATATCCATTTTGGATGGCTGCCATAACGTTAGCTGACTACTACAGAAATCGAAGACCGTTTGACGGATATTGTCGCAGAAAATGACGGAGATTTTTTTGGTTGTGTGGGATCTATGATGCGTAATTTGCTTTATACAGCGCTTGAGTTCGGAGAAATATAATGTAGTTGTGATTTCTATTAGCGCCTGGATTTTCATTTTACCGACAGCCCGTGATGCATCTAGGCTGTGCAAAATTCGGTATGCTCCCATTGGCTAATTTTGATTTCTTTTGTGCAGTATATTTGTCGTCTAATCAGGGCAGACCACGATTACGCTTTATAGAATATGGAGTGCTGTTAATAAACTCTAATACATAGCAAGTGTGCATGTGTCGCGCGATATAATTAAAACAAAGAATGCAGAAAATTTAAATCGAAAGAAAAAAGTACAGACCAGCTCTGTTGAAATACATAACACAACGATTAATTTCTGATTAGTGACAGATTTATCATATTTGCGAAGTATGAAATGCAGTGCATCATGTACGCAGCCAACCGGATGCACTGCAGTCAAGAAATATGAATTATACTATCTTGAGGTTGGGGTGGGAAGGCAGTATCCAAATTGCGTCTACGACAGGAGCGATTCTAAAAAGAGGAACTAGCAGGAAGTGACGAAGTTCGTTATCTGTCGTGGCCCAATTCTTTTCTTAAGATATCTGGTTGATATGGTACTTGTTGGCGCATTAATTTCACTAAATGAAGAAGGTGAATATATTTCAGTTAGAAATAATTATTGTAAACTTCCTGCTCTATATAAATGTAACTTGTTTCCAAGCACACTATTTAATGACAAGGAATAACTAAAAAATAGATAAAGCAAGAAATTTTCATGAAAGATAACATTGCGTAACATTGAAGGGGTTAAACCCTTTGCAGATTTTATAAATTTATAAATACATTTACAAAGAAAGCAAATAATAACATATTGGCATAATTTAAATATGTTTATACAATAAAAGAAATTCTATATATTTAATTTATAATCCAAAAAATAATTTTGAATAAATTTACACAGTTTAAAATTTTACCAATATTTTACATTTAAACTAATATATTTTTCGTTTTGTTTTTATTGTTGAAAAAACAATATCTTTATCTCACATTTCAATATATAGGCAAGCTTTTTTCTTATATATCGAAGATGTGAAAATATTCTACAAAATTTCAATACCTATAGACGTCAACAACTATAATAGTACGGCAGCTGAGGAGGTTTATTCAAGTGAAATGCGAAAGTGACCTCAAAAACTGAAAGTATAGCTTGTATCTAGATAAAAATGAATTGCTTCCGTGTTTCTGCGTATGGATAAAATATTTTATGAGCATTTTACTGTTTCCTATATTAAAGAATATATAGGAGAAACTTGTGTGATTTGACCAGTTTACATGAAAATGCATATTTTTCTGAAATTAAACATATTATTCCTATTTTTAATAAGAATTTTACATATTATTTTGATCATCTAGTTATTATCTACATTTTGCAATCACAAAGAAAATAGATAGGTACATAATAGTATTTACTGTCAAAATATATTTGAATATCAGTTACTACCCTCAAAAATAGGCTTGATAACGATATTCAAATATATGTGCGTAATAAATAATATGATTTATAACTCAAGTTTTGCTTGTAAGATGTGTAAGATAATAACTATAGATGAACAACATGATATGTAATATTCTTATTAAAAATATGAATAACGCGTTCAATTTCTAAAAAATATAGATTTTCATGTAAACTCGTCAAAATCACACAATTTTCTTCTATATTCTGGAAAACAGTAAAATGATCATAAAGTATTTTATCCACAGTAGAAACTTGGCAGTATTCCATTTTTTATTTACTATGATACAAGTTATATATACTTTCAGATTTTGAGATCATTTAATCCGGCACTTTTCACTTAAATATACTTCTTCAGCTGCCGTACTATAGTCATCATTTAAGTAAGCAACTTTAAAGTCATTTGATTTCCCTTTTTTAAGGTAAAATAGTTTTCTCAGTATATGCCACCTCAGAGTGCATTTTCACACCATGTCAAGTAAATGTTTCTGTCGACAAATTTACGGATCTAAATTTACCATGCGCGTCAGATTCTTTCATTTTTATAACTCCTACTAGAATATTCGTGAAAATATATATTATATTTTAAACATCTACAAATTTCTCAAGCACACAGTGGTCACTCAAATTCTGATCCGAATTAATTAAACTTTAGGCTATACACAAATGCTTTCAATGTATACAATAAATATTTTCACATAAATCATAAATATGAACATAATTCTGCCACAAAAGTATAAAAATTGAAATATTTTATAGAAAATTAAATTTGTCATTTGAGGTAAACCTAGATATTTCGATTATTTTTTACTCATATAACCTTCAAATATGTATGTTCAGTGACCCATACCTCAACATTCTAAGCTTGAGTACCTATGATGCATTACGACGCCTGTTGTGAATATATCACAAGCTATAATATATATATGTATAATATACTTTTCACAGATTACATATATACACATGTCTGCACATAAAACGAATATAATTACGCTTATTAATATAGCAACGCGTATCTTAAAACATCATAATACACTTGCATTCGTACAAGCATACCTCAATTGTAATTAAATTAACACTTCCAAAAGTAATCTGTAAATGAATTACAGCTGTGTAATATAGACAAATATACATATATATATGTACCTATGTATGTATAAGGTCAAATTATATGCTTGTATAACATTTTATATTTCTTACTTCTTAAGTATTCAATAAATAAGAATAAATATGCATAACAAAGTTAAATTAATATTCAAAATTTCGCTCTCCTTTTGTAAGATCAGTTTTTAATCTTTATAGAATAAAAAATATAAACTTTGATGACAAATAACTAATTAAAAATGTAGGTACCAATTTTTATAAAATTGTTATTTTAATATAACATAAATAGTATTTTGATTGAAAAATATTAATTACCAGGTATACCGAGAGTTTCTGTAAATTTACCTATATGATGTTTAAGAAAATTTAATATGAAAAAGAATATAAATTAAATCTGTTTCGTTCATCAATCATTTTCAAATTTTAAACATAAAATATTATTAGATTTATATTATATAGCAGAATTATAGCAAATGTGTTTATTATTAATTATAATATATCCACTATTATTTAAAATATAATACAACTATATATATAATAAAAATAAAATTATTTATAATTGATTAAAATGTATAAAATGCTTTAATTTTTAATCTGCAATATATTCAATATTCTATTATTACTTCAATTAAAAACAGATGGATGTGACTTACAAATATGGAAATGACACTATATATTAAAAAATTCAAACTAAGACGCTAATAAATTTTCTTAAATATAGAATTATTTTCCTATCTTGAACATTTTAAAGAAAATATTATAATAAAATTATAAATATAAAGTAACTTATTATGACTTCATCATTAATCCATTAGCGATAGAAAGTAATGTAAAAATGGAATAGCGTGTGTGACAAATAATTGTATATATGTCTATATAAAATGTCTGGATAAACCAAATCGAATTTAGCACAAACAATCGATTAAAGTATATATAAAAATTGATTATTAATAAAATCAAAATAGTTTTTATTAGTTCGGTGGTTCAATATATTTTTATGTCATGTAGGTATATCGCATAATTAAGCGAACTTTACGGTAACATTTTGTATTTTCAAAAGACGAAAAAGAGAAAAAATTTTAAAGCACACTTCCTCTAGAGGCTAGTTACGGTGCCTGGTTCTCAAGTATTGAAAAGTGGCGACCTATATTATCGCCCTCGTGACTCCACTCTTCGTCCGTATACCTATATATGTTTATCGGTCAGATACTATCTGCCGATAGTTTTATATTAATAATTAAAGAAAAGTATACGTTTTTGACTACTCCTTTAACAGACTTTGAAGTTTCACTGTAAATTATCTGCTCATATAACCTCGCCATAATTACCAATTTGTTGAAATTTGAAGTAAGTAAATATTTTTATACCTACATATATATATTATTAGCAATATTTAAATTTAAACAATGTCAAAGTAAGCTTATTCGGATAAAATATCTTATGATATTCATATACAATTTTATTTCAGTATCATATATAATATGTATATATCACCAATAAAAAACGCCATGCTGAGAAAAGGCACCTTAATCTTCGCGCACTTTAAGACCTATCACCCCTTCACAATATAAGTTATATACACAAGTTTTAAGTTTTAACTGTAAGTATGTCTCTGTATATAGTAACATACTATCATGTACAACTCTCATTTTAAAACAACACATAGTAGGTTCTCGTGTTATAAAAATGTACTCAAATGTAAATGACCCCAGATAGCTTCCGCGGGTTTTTCCTTGATCTATTTCTGTCAGGGATTCCTAAATTTTGATCCCTAGCGACAATTGTGCTTCGTCTGTCAGGGATTATCTGTCACATTTTATTATACCCTGGCGGAAATTCTCTATATTTCCCAGTTTATATGCAGAAGTTTCCTACTGTAATCGGTAATTTAATTAGTGAAATTATATGGTTTATTATGCAAGGTCTGGAGGTCTGTCCAGTTCTTAGACTTTAAGTCATGTTATTATGGGACTATATTGATAAAAATATCTATTTATATTTTTTATTCGAACCTATATAGTTCAAATCAGCTTACTATCTTGATATATTGCCGTCACAAATTTCGCATTGGGGCAATCTATATATATTTTTTTAGATTGTTTTTCTAATATAATATACAGCGTATCTGTATAATACTAAATATCTTTAAAAAATACATAATCAAGAAAATACATATATATACCTATTTAAAAGACCCGTTATCTTTTATTCCTTGACCTACATATATATATGTAACTTAAAGCAGAATCAATTAAATAAATGACCAATCTATTCTATATATTTTCATAAATATTTAGCATATAGATATGTTTTATGTACAAATGTGATATCAGACATATTTTATTGAAACAAACTTTTTCCAAATAGGGGGTTAAATTTTGTATGTTGCAGACTCACATCTTTTGGTTAAAAAGTAATAATATATGATTTCGGAGTTGCGTTGTCTGCAATGACAACGTAGAAATGAAAAGCAGCAATTCTTTAAATTGTGCTAATACGAGTTGTATTAATTTGTTATTTTATGCTTTGGGCATTAGTGTGAAGTATAGAATATTAAGTCTGGTCTCTGGTATACCCACAGAGATCGGATAACTAACTATTCAGAGGACAATGATTAAATAATTTTTATTTATATTTATATGGGTATACAAAAGAGTCAGATATTACAACATGTATTCTATATATATATTTACAAAAGTTCAAGACAAATAGAGGATAGAATTATTAAAATAAATAAAAAAAATCTGTAAAAAATATATAGTACAAATAATAACTACGAAATTGTCTAGGGTATTTGAAACATTCACAGCAGAAATTGCATAACATTAAAATGGAAATAATATAAAACGAGAACTATGCGTAATATACATATAAACAATTAAGTAATCCTCGATATCAAAATAAGTACGAAAAATGAAAATTGTAAAGAAAACATTTAGCTTATCAGTTTTCCCATTTCTGTTATACGCAATTAATAATAATAATAATACTAAGTTTATATAGGACAAAAGAAAACATCAATTTTATATAAATAATAATAATATGCAGAATATTTGTCTAAGAAGCCAAAGGCAGGTATAATCTGATCGAGTTGGTCACCAATGAATTTAAATTACAGATTAGAATAGGTTATACATATAGCAGGAAATTGTAACAAAATCTTTAAAAAGGCAATAGAAGTACCTACTTATTAACTGCAGATTATAATAGGTAGGTAATTTTTTCCCCAATTTTTGTCTTCCGCATTATGGTCTTTACAATATCTATAGAACAAAATGGAATTCTATATAGATTGCATAAAAATGTATAAAGACATGAAATTATAGAGTTTGCATGATAAATTGAAGGAACAATTGAAGAAGGAAGGGGAATTTGTAAGGAAAAATCTATTACAAACACGTTTAATTGAGAAATGTAGACAAATTTTACAATTCAATGAACGTTTCTCTAGATGCAAACACTGTTATGACTGTATGGTGTTCATAATTGTCATATATATATTATATAGTAGACAGACGTACAGTTAGCCTTAAATAACAATAGTCAAGCTCCAAACTATAACCTTGATTTGTGCCAAATTGTTGACTTATACACTGTATATTATGTATGTATATTATGCAGTCTGAAGAGTGTGACACTATATTGCACCACTCCTCCTTATCGGCATCATTTATGTTACAAAATATTCACCACTTTTATAAGGATTGAATTTTTAATAGGAAATATTTACCGTATATATATATATATATACATGGCCAAGACAGAATTATATAAAATGCCATATTATAATGTAGTCTCACAATTTCATTTCACTCTTATACTGTTACATTTTATTTTAAATATGATTCGCTTACATCACCAAATAATAAATATTTTAATGAAATTAAGAGATTAGTTTGCTTGTCTTTTTATTATACTTTTATTCATTTAATTTTGTTAAGGGTTTATGTAGATTATTATACCTAGATGTAGATTAATATCAACAAACAAGAAAATATATTACTCTTAACGATATTAAATACTCGCCGAATAGATGTTTTGAATTTGAATTTATATTTACATAGTTTCCTCAATATACTATATAGAACAAGGATATATAATATAATCGGATGATATGTTTATCATATATGTGCATACTATACCTATATCTAAGCATAACATTTTAGATTCAACTTTCACACTGTAGGTATGTTATATACCTAATACAATATCATGTATATATCACTATATCATGTAAGTCGCCATTTTTTTCTAATTTTCAATATTTATTTTATTTTATTGTTCTATTTATTTTAGTCAAGAATTATACCACAAATCAAATACGCCCCATCAAATATGAGTTCAAAAGTGTTCATGTTATAATAAATATATATATATTCCAATACTCAGTTAGAGATATACAACCATAAATATTGGTATATACATATATACCTAAGGAAATTCAGATAGTGTTCATTAAAACCCTCATTGTATGTGATACCTTTTTGTTTGTCTGGAAATAAGGCTAATATACAATATAAAGCCTAATTGATGAGATATGAACCAGTAAAATACCTCATAAACATGATGTTAACATTAGAATTTTACTGTATTCAGGCAGGTGGTGATAAATACACTCGATAATTTTTGAAAGCAACTCTTTAGAAGGTGATATACCATTATACAATGACATTTTAAAGATCACGACGGTATTTCTAAACTTTATAATGTACATACGTTCATTATATATGTACATGTATTGCCCATATCATGATTTTATAGTTTTTTTACTTATAATATACGCGAAATTTATAATAACTTAATAACTTTCTATTATATGTATCATTATAATCGTTATATTAAAATAAATATAACCCATTTAATGGATAAATAAATATTTAGTGTATAAAGCAGGTATAAGCCGTTAAATCAATTATGTGTGTTTCTATGTATATATACATATATATGTAGAACCTTTACCTAATATACGAGATAATAATGTATCTCTATGACTGTTAATATCAATTATTTTAAGACTACCTATACATATTTGAGAAATTATTAATTAATACATATGACGGCTCATCTTTTTTCAACCGGTATAGCTATAAAATACTATACATTCTGATAAATATCTATCATCATAATAAATATACTCATATATTAAATGAATTGTATGTTATATTATATTTCTGAACTATATCTAACATTTTTATAAAACGAGCTTATGATAACACGTATACATAATCTTGGAACTGTAAAATACCTTATAGACTCATACATGTATATAAACAAACACACTTACCAAGATTTTGATTGAATTATGAATACCCCCTTGAAAAATCTCTCAGTCATTGTCTGCGACATATATTTTAAAATAAGCATGTTTTCTATAATGTTGTTATACAGAAATATTACAAAACCATTTCTGTGAACATTTTCAGTTTTTTTCAGAAATAAAACTAATGAATAGTGTTTTTAAGTGATTCTGAAACTTTAAGCGATTCTGAAATTCTATTGAATGGAATTCTTATAATATTGGTTATAATATTTTTGAAAAATTACAGGTAAATTGATAAGTATTTAGGTATTGTCTTTAATAATGAAAAATAGCCAAAAATTTATTCAAAAATCCTATTGCTCAGGACTATATATATATATAGCTCAGCAGTATTTAGTATATATTGCTTGACATATATATATATATGCATACATAATGCCAGGCGATCAAAATGGGTCGGAAACTAGATTTTAATACTTTTATAAAATAGAAAATTTATTTATAATATCAATCGCTCTATTCAGCAGCATATCCTAACTACCTGCATCAACAATCTTCCATCCCAGTGGCAGCATGCTCTCTCCCCTGCTCTTCTTATTTTACATCGACCCGCTGGAGAAAGAAATCTTGGCTGATATGGAGGCATCCTTGTATGCCGATGACGTGGCAGTCTGGGCGAAAAACAAGGAGAAGATCGTGGTCACAAGGTTGATCCAAGCTACCGTGGTGAAGATTGCGGCCTGGAGCCAGAAGGCCAAGTTAAAACTCAACCCTTTTAAATGCGAGGTGGGTTTCTTCTTCACTGACCCCATGAGGCGAGTCACGAACCAGATATTTGGATCAACGGCCAGCGTCTCAAGGTGAACCCCTATCCAGTCTTCCTCGGGGTTACTCTGGACCGAACCCTCTGCTTCGAGGCCAGGTTAACAAAGTCTTCAGGAAGGTGGACTTCAGGTACCGCCTCCTAAGGGTGGTGGCAGCCAAAGATTTGGGCTGTAAAAGGAAGACCCTCAAGATCCTGTTTCAAGCTCTCATCAGAGGGACGCTCGACAACTGTGCGGCCGCCTGGCAACCCTGGGTGTCAGACACCAAAGTAGACAAGCTGGAGCAAGCCCAAAACAAGACTATCCGTGCGATCACTGGTCAACTCTTCCCCACTCCTGTTGAGGCCCTCCAGTTGGAACTCGGGACCCCTCCCTACGCCCAGGTCATCAAATGGCACGCCGCGGTGGCATACAAAAAGGTGAGACGCATGCCACCTGACCACCCCATGCCCCTCGCTGCCAGCTTTGGATCAGGTGTGAGACATAGGCTCAAGAGAGAGAGCTGGAGGAGGTTGGCCTCCGAAGCTTGTACCCAAGCGGGAACCATCTTATCAGAAATCGAACCCTTCCAGTTCGTCTGCATAGCCCCTTGGGTCGCTAACCCCCATCGTGATTGGAAGGTGTCCTGGAACCTAGATGGCGGTTCTACCAAGAGCAGCAATGAAGCGTCCCTGAAACTCGATACCATCAACACTCTCAAAAACCTAGCAGCCTACACTACGGTCTATACGGACGGCTCGGCGGTTGGAGGGGTGAGTAACAGGGGCAGTGCGGAGGTGGTCACCACCGGGAGTGCCGAAGCCCCAGTGCCAGTGAGCCTCCTGAGACACCTCCTCCTTCGAGGCTGAGTTGGGGGCTCTCAATCTCGCTATCACTTGGTTGCGTGATCATCCGGAACGGCTGGGGAACACCGTGATCTGTTCTGACAGTCAGGTCCTCCTCAAAGCTCTCCCACACCAGTCTTCCAAGGAATCCTCTGCGCTCAGCCGCCTCAGAAGTGTGCTGGATGCCATGCCGGGCATCATCACCATCCAATGGGTTCCAGGCTATTGCGGTCTCATCGGCAATGAGTAGTCCGATACCAAGGTCAGCCGGGCTGCCCATCGGGGCCCCCCTTCGACCTTCGAAGATCAAGCGATCGGCTTGGAGGACGACAACCAGGAGTTCGTCAGCTGGAGTGCTACTCGGGTCATTGTGCGCAAGACTCTTCTCACTATCAATCCGTCGCACCAGCGGGTCCGCGGGTCTACGGGCTGAGCAATCCAATGTCTCTTTCTTCTCCTCCCTCCCTTCTCGCTCTTTGCCTTCTCTCCCTCTAAATGATGATTTGAATGTTTGTTTTTCCCGTATGCCTGATGTGGAATGTAGGAACCGGCGCGAGACGGTGGTTCTAGCCCAGCTGCGCTCGGGCCATTGTCGGGGTCTAGCAGCCTACTCCAGGGTAGTCAACCCGTCGGCCGATCCCTTGTGCCCCAGGTGCAAGGAGGAGCAGGAGGACCACCATTGGCTCCAACGCTGCTTGGCCCTTGTCCGTGGCGGTGACGGGTTGGCCTCAATTTAACAGCAGAAGCATACTTAAGCAACTTACCGCTGGCCCGCTTGATAAGTGGTCAGGTATCCCGTGGGAGAAGTCTTAACCCAAGGACCGATTTAAAAGTTGCAATTTCCGTAGAGGTGCGCCCACGTGATGTCTGGATGAAAAACTAACTATACTACTTTAAGTAGTAAAGTCAGTTGGTTATTAAAATCACCACTACAGTGCACTGTTCTGAGCTCTTAGAACACAGTGTTACTGGATGAAAACAAACAAAACATAAACAGCAGCAGCAGCAGCACACAAAACACACAACAAACACCAACAAACATCTCAACCAAAGATAATAAGAAAGCGAACAAAGAATGTATTAGAATCATGCAATGGAACGCGGACGACATTGTAACAAAGAAACTAGAACTCCAAAAATTCCTAGAAGACAATAAGATAGACATTTTCTGCATCCAAGAAACGAAACTCAACGCCAAGAGCCCAGATATCAACTTCCAAAACTACGCAATCTTAAAAAGGAACCGGGACCAACCAAGGGGGAAAGAAAACATCCGCGCTGGAGGAGTCTTAATAGGAATACACAAGAACATCGCCTTCAAGCAAAATCATCACAACCTCAGAGATGACAGTGACAAAAACACGGAATTCATAGGAATTGAAGTGATCCTATCCAAAAGAAAGAAGCTAAACATCTTCAATGTCTACATCCCGCCAATCAGAAACCACGAGATTGACCAGCTAAGAGAAGAGTACATCAGTGTTCAGAACTGGCCGGCAAACAACACAACCCTAATCCTCGGAGACGTCAATGCGAGATCCATGTTATGGGATAGAAACAAAAACGAGAGCGACAGCAGAGCGGAAGTGCTAGAAGAATGGATAGCAGACAATAACATGACGTGCCTCAACTCTGGAGAACACACTTTCAACAGTAGAGCGACAGCTAGTCAGACAGCACCGGACATATCAATCGCCCACAGTAACCTAATGAACAAATGCGAATGGCAGGTAATGGACGACCTCGGATCCGATCACCGCCCTATCATCATTCAAATCAACGAGAAAGAAATGATAATGAACGAAGAAAAACCGAGATTCAAATGGAAACTGGACAAAGCAGACTGGCCAGCCTTCACCAAATACATAGAAGAAAACGTCATTGAAAACCAATATCAGAAAAGTGTCGAAAAGCAATACAAACACCTGAAGAAAATCATGACTAAAGCGGCAGACAAATACATAGGCAAAGCGAAAATAAGCCAGAAGAATAAACCATGGATGGATGAAGAAGTCAAAGAATGTATCAAGAAACGCAACAAACTCAGAAAGGAAATGTGCACCGAGAAGGAGAAAAAGAAAGACTGGATTGAAGCGTGTAACATTGTCAAAGAAAGGATCGAAGAAAAGAAGAAAGAAAACTGGAGAAAATTCATTGAAGAAATAGACTTCGACACGCCAAACAGCAAGCTCTGGAATGTCATAAAGAAGATGGAAGGAACCCAAGGACAGCAAAGAAACAATATCATAATTGAAAAAGGAAAATCATATATCACGGATAAAGAGAAAGCCAACCTATTCATAAAGAACTACGCCGAAGTCTCTAGAAGCGAGAAGACACACCATGATAGAATTCTAAGAAGGAAAAACAGGAACTATATGAGAACATCCCACGTCCAAGAAGAAATCGAACAAGACATCACAATACAGGAAATTAGAGATGTCATCAACGAGAAACCAAACGGCAAAAGCCCGGGACAGGACGGCATCACGTACGAGATGTTCAAGCACCTAGGAGACAAAAGTTTATACCTTCTAAAAGACGTGATAAACAAAAGCTGGAACACCGGAAAGTTACCTACGAATTGGAAAAAAGGAAAAATAATACCCCTGTTGAAGGAAGGCAAACC
>JAYRBW010069595.1:0-27094 GCA_036023295.1 Invenusta paracnida | reverse complement strand
GCTCAGAAATATTAAACATGTTTAATATTCGAATTTTTAGTGCTGACGATTATTTTATGCCGGTTTGATGATACATCAGCTGGCATCGGCGAAAAATCAACTCCCATAAATGCATGATACATCAGTATGAGCGTTGACCTTTAGTCAACTCCCAAAATTTGATGATACATCTAGCGCTGACTTTTCGCCGATGCCGGATGTATCATGAAACGGGCGTTGATTTTTCGCCGATGCCTGATGTATCGTGGCCTTAACTTGGTTACGAAACGCTATTTTTTAGAATTACTAATGAATACCTACCTTTATATTTTAGCAATTTGTAATATGACACTTAGAGACAAATAATTTTGCTAAACGATTTATATGTAAGATGTATTTTTGAAAGCAAATAGAAACGTTGATTGCCAATATAATATAGAATGAAACTAACATTTTAATAAAAATTTTAATAAAAAAAATTAATAAAAAATGTTTTCGAGTATTAAAATGGCATAACATATTATACAATAGTCATAGTGTAAAATACTCTGGAATAAAAACAAGATTTTAGACTTAACTAGTTTATCCCATAAAATTTACATAAAAATATTTAAAAACGGGTTTGAATAGTAGTTATAAAATGCATCTAAATAGTATTAGAGTATGTATAAAATCATTTTAGAATGTCTATAAATTGGTTTGAAATGAAATTGAAGTTAGACTCCTTAAAATTCAATATTCAACGCACAGGAAATGAAATTATTAAATAAAAAAAAACATATTTGACGGCTGATAGAAGTTTTCTTTAGTAAGTTTCCATTTGGTAAACAAATACACGTTTAACCATTTTGGGGGCAGGAAATTTGCACCCCGCATAGATTTGATTCTTATTATTAGTAGTGCGATCACACTTATTATAATAAGTATGAATAATTATGCATTTTATTTTTTTCATATTTGTTATGAACACGTTTACATGTTTACATCAGTGAATATCGAAATATTTGCTGTTAGAGTTTTTGAGTTAGGAGAAGGGAAATGATTTATTATTCTTATTTAAAATATAGTATTATAATTAGTAAGTTATTTAATATTATTCCTATTAAGTCAATGCTACAAACTAACAATCTATTAAGAATATACAATAAGATGTATTATACATGAAAGAGCATTTGAAATTTGAAATTTAGAAAAGGTAGATTATATCTATGTAGGTTTGAATGATACCTACGTGTTATTATAAATGTAATAAAAATAACTATATCAAAACATAATACACAAGACGGTAGCTACAAGACTTACACGATAGCCCAGCGGTAGAGCGTTGGACTGGCGATCAGTTGGCAGTTTGTGAGAGCGGGTTCGAACCACGCTTCGGATAATTTTTAATTTCCCTCGTCTGTTCAATGACTTCGCTTGGTTTGTACTACTCATGTGCGGTCTGTCACGAGTAGTAGAGAAAAACATTAAGGGAAATAATTTTGAAAATCTCTATAAAAGTTGTCCCAATAGTTAACCAAAAATAATAAATTACGCATAAGTATTGCATCAATGAAATTATTTAATTCGAATCTGGAATGTTATATAACCAATTCAGTGTAATAAATATCTCTCTTCCATAATTTCATAAAACAAACTTCAAAACACATCTAATTTCTGGGATATATTTGTATAGTTATCCCTTTGGTCACTGGGACGTTGTCATCGGAGAACACGATCGACAGGTGGTTTCAGGCAATGAGCAGATCCGAAACCTTTCTCGAGTTCTCATCCACGACTCGTTCGACAATCCAGCCTACGCGAACGACATCGCACTCCTTCGAGTTGACCGGCCCATTGTGTTGGGGAGGTACGCCAAAGCAGTCTGCCTGCCACACAAGAACGAGAGCTTCGATGACATGATCTGCTCGGCTACTGGTTGGGGTGTGGACGAAACAAAGACCGGAGGTTTGTGCACAATTTGGGGACTTGGTTGTTTGAACTGATCAATTGTATATGATATTAGACAAGAAGTTTATGTCAGTATAGCCAAAACAGCGCAAATGTCCGTAGCATTATAGATAACTTGGGTATGAAAAACCATTGTGCAAATGCGGTTAGTATAGGTAAATACACTGATAAAATGTATATTTACTGCTTTTTCTGCACAAGTGCACCCGAATTTCAGATGATGTGGCAACAATTGAAACTATAGAGGATAAGTTTCGTCAAAACATACAGATGTTTTGCATAACGAATTTCTTGTGGCATGTCTATGTGGTACCTAATAGATTTTCTCACCATAGTTTATTATTGGTACAATAAATCTAGCAAAATCAGTTGATATCGATTAGTAGAAGATAACGGCAGACGAATTCGGTGGCTTAATCTTGTATGTCGTAAATATATGAAATTATATTCCGCTTTCAATGTTTTTGTATACTTTCTTATGAATAAAATATACGTTTCGCAATAAGAATAGTAGGTATTGTGTTCTGCTGCATATAAGTTGTGTAGGTACATTGAAGAATGGGCAGAAAAGAACTTCAGTATTGACAGAGGATATCATTAAATGAATGCACTTAAACGGACGGAGTTATGTTATATCATGGCTAAAATATATATTATCGGATGGTATTAATTATTATTATTATTATTTGACGTGTCAGGTAAGCCTCAACAGAAATGCAGAAAGAGACTCACTACCGTCTGGTTAGCCTCACCTTAGTTATCTTATTAGTACGATTAACCTCATTACCGTCTGGATAGCATCAAAGCGTCTGATAAGCGCGAAACGAGGCTTATCAGACGCTTATTATTTTTATTTCAATCGATTTTGGGGTTAAGATAGCTACTAACAAAAAAATAGTACAATATTTGAGTTCCCGACTACAAGAACATTATAGAAACAGTCTCGTTTCGCGCTTATCAGACGTTTTGATGCTATCCAGACGGTAATGAGACTAATCGTACTAAGATAACTGGTGAAGCTAACCAGACATTTAACAAAGTAATGAAGCTAATCAGACATGTAATATGTTATTATTATTGTGTTGTGTTTAAGAGTCTCAAATTAATCATATAATATGATAACAAATATTGTGTATTCACACGTTAATATAATATATTTCTATAAAGGATTGGTCGACTCAGGATATAAATAATAATTCATTAATAATCTTAGTGAAAACATCGTCTAATAATGCTATAGATATTTATTTCAATATAAAATCATCTATTTTCATTTTCTATCAAATTTTGAAAATTTATGATTAATTCTTAACTGCTTTACTGTGTTAGATAATATTTCAACGAATTATATGAGATTAAATAGTTTTCGAAGGGTCAAAGGAAATAGTGTATTGTTATTTTCAACTAAATAAAGAAACACCTAATCTTTCATTATTTAGTTAACTAAATATATATGTATATATAATAAAGTGAAACTATTTTCAAAATAACAAGTATGCGATACCAGTATGTTATTCTAAGTTTTACATTAAAATTTAACCTTTATTTAATCACATATGCATTATAACTAAAAACAATGTCTGTGGTGTAGGTATACATATAGGTAATTTTTTTGTTTAAAAATTTGACGTTAAGAAACTCTTTATTTAATTTATTGATTTTTAAATTATTAAATAGAATTAGTTATGTCATGTCATGTCAATCTATATGCTATTTAAAAATGTTTATAAAAAAATGTATGTCATATTTATAATCATTATAAAAATGATTATATAACATATATTTATATATATTACAAATATTGATATATTATATATATTATATTATTATACTCGTATATTTATATTTTATATATAATTTTATATATTGTAAATATGCAATATACATGTTAATCACATAGGTATAGTTATGTAAATTTACATAAAATATTAATATTTATAATGTATAGGCATTCAATATTTAAATAGTTATTCCTATTACTAATTCACATATGTTATGTCATTAACTTTATTGCAAACTTAGCCGCCAAGCAATAAATTTTAACAAAAAAGTCAAAGCTGTAAAACTATCACTTATTATGAATTTTTCTGTTTTCTAAATGTAATTTTTTTTACAAATATAAATATCAACTATTGAATTGACAAAAAAGAAACAGTTATAGAAATTTTTATTTCTGTCAGGTATTGTTTGTTTATATTTTGAATTTTACACACAATGATATATACAATGAAGAGAAAAATACAACTTTTAAAATATTTAATATAGACACATAATTTTATTAATTGATTTTCTCAAATAAACGTACCATTTACTGTCGAATTAAATGTAATTCTAATCACAGGCCGGGGTGACCAAAAGCATATAATATTATACAATGCGCATTTCGTACAGACTATCGTGGACAGGTTAATATACATTTACGTCATTTTTATTTTAAGCATTTACAGTGTATATTAATATCTTTTAAATATATAAATGTTAATAATACATACATGTAATATATAGTTTAATGTTTATTAATCATCTGAAAATGTAATTTTTATGAGCGACTTTCTGTCTACCAATATCATCAAAATTGCCTATAGAACAAAGTAGATAGGTACATTACACGAATATACCAATATTAGTATTTATTCTAATTCCCTTCTAGTTTTGACATGTGGTTCGGTAATACTCTACATCGTGCGCCTTGTGGAGCCTCTGGACAACAAGAAAATTCTGGAGAACTGTCCAACTTACTATTCAAGGTCACCAATTAAAGTAGCCATTTACACTGTCACTGTGGTAAACTATATTTTGCAGACGGCCTTTCTCTTCAAATTTCACATGGTAAGTGTTGAATTTATCAATACCGTAATTGAACTTAAGATTAAATTAGGAGCGAGATGATAACAGCCTTTTTGAGATTTGTGTGATTTGTGCTCCTTTGAGTTGTTCAGTGTCACTTACTCTTCCAATTTAAGTATGATATTGTAAGTTATTAATATAATTAATATAGTAGTTATTTAATATAGTTAGTAATATATCTATTTTTATGATAAACAATATGATTTCTTATAAAACAAACCAAGCTTTTAGTTTAGAAAATATATTTATATATTTAATTTTTTAAATATATGTATCTTCTGAAAATGTTTTGTTAGTTTAATGAAGTATTTTGTATATTATTTATTATTCAAAAATACGAAAATTACATACAATTTTATACTTTTTTGTAAAACAGAATTTATCAATCAGAATTAATAAAAAATCGCATTATGTATATAATTATATACAACTATGTACAACTATATATAAAAAATATCGATTTCATATTCACAGTAATTAGTATTGAGAAAATCATTATACCTTAATTCTTTGAAAAGTTGGAAAAAAATGAAATATATAAAACAATAAATATCGAAATTTTAATATTGAACACTGACCTAGTACGACAGTTTTAATGAGGTTTTTTAATATTACAGTACTTACATGAAGCTTTCGTCAAAGAACTCTATATAATTCAGAAAAAATGATATGTCAACATTAACCAAATCTAGTGTTAGGTAACGTGTCAGGAGCTCTTTCATAAAACTATCTTAAGACGAATCTTAAGATTTATCTTTAAACCAAAATCTTATGACTAAAATCTTGAACTGTTTCATAAATTTAAGACCAAAATTGACACCTTCATCTTAAGATTTATCGTAAATATAATATTTTTATCTTAAGTTAATATTAGCTATAAGATCAAAATATTTAGTTTATGCAACACTAAAATCGTTAGAATAGTTTTACGAATCGTCTTAAGTTTTATACAACGGGGCCCAGCTCTCAACCAATTAAATAATAATGAAACATATTGATAAAATTATTCACGAGTATAAATACAAGGTCAAATTTAGGAAAACATTGAATTAAATTATCAAATTACAATAATTCATTAGCTAGTTCTATCAAATTTTTAACCCTGTAAATTGTTCAAATCAACAAGGAATGTTAGTGCTATTGTTCCAACTCATCAAACAAATAATCACCACCGGGTTATTTTAACCTTCTGACCTTTTATATTACTAACTACTTTCAGGAAATTTACTCATATTCCTTCAAAGACGAGCTCATTATTCTTACAAATATACACTCAAAAACTTTACCAAGAAAATCACATCCTAATATCTTTTGAATTGAAACCCCTTCAAAGGTTATCTTACCCCAAACATACATAAAACAGAATACTCCCAACTACCGAATAGTGACTGCACACCATGAAACAAAAGTATAATATCTACCAAAACACATCGATTCATGAACTATTGCATTATATGCATACATTAAATGCTGGAACAACGGCATAATGACAATACGGGAAATTTTATACTGTATACAGTATTCATAATGTAAGAAAAAGTACAATCTAAATTATCTTTTCCAATATTTCAGATCCGATTTATCTATAAGAAGACTCTTTTCCAATATCTACTACTTCACATGACTATGGTCAATGCCATTGATTGGATAATGACCATTCCCCGGGAGATGGAAACCATGACTACTGCCTACAATAAAAAAAATAACAATGGCGTCTCTAGTGAAAACGTTTGCCCCATTTTATTTGACGAACCCACAGTAGGTCAACAACTTCACCCCTTTCTATTCCCCTGGCTCCTCCAGTATAACATTCATTGCGGACTTCTCTTTATTATCATCTATCGTCACACCTGCTCCGACCGGGATGTGAGACCGATTACCTCCTTGCTGTCTTCCCAGTTTACAGTGGGGGAGAGTGTGTGCCACAAAGCCCACGCTGGAGTGTTTATTGGTCTTGTGATTGGTCTCACTTATCTCGGTGTTGTTATTAGCGTATTTTCCGTTGTTCCTGAAAATCGAGAATTCATGCTTAATGTTCGTCGGATCTTTGAAGCTGCTCTATTTGCATTCGAAGTCTTCCTTCTCAGCGTAATTTCGTACAAAATTCGGCATTTTTCGTACTCTTCAACGAAACTTAGTGCAGTAAACCGGATCCCGCTCATGAGTATTATGCTCACATTTGGATTTGTGATTTTAAACGGTGTGTTTTCACTATTTCCCATATTCGAAGCAGTATTGTCGGACACACACTGGAAGTTAGCTGTCTACGGCGTACATCATTGTGTCCATATCATTCATACCCTAATACAGACTCCTTTTCTGTTAAATGCAGTTGTCCTTTCGATCAGTAATAATCAACAGCAGGTTGATAAGCCTGGTCGAAATCTTATATCAATATCCATTTTAATTAATCTAACCATGTGGATTTCATTTTCATTCAGCTTCAAAGACATTGCCTATGATCCAGTAAATCGAAATTATTACTGCCCTTTGGTCTGGATTTTCATCACCATTATTATTTGGCCAATTGTTTCATTTTATCGATTACAGTGTGCGGCGACGTTTTTAATCATTTGGCGAAAGGCTTATGAAAAAAAGCAAAGAATTAAGTCAAATTATACGGTCAGCGCAATAGAAATGGATATCTATAGAATGTACACTGATATTTAATATCGCAGAAGCATCAAATACTGAAAAAAATATGTCCAAAAAAAGTTTAAAAATTTGTTTTATAATACGTTACGGACCTATAATATTTTGTGCACATTTCCTTTAATTATAAAGTGCATATATGGAGATATTTCTTTGATTTTAAATTATTTAAAACATTTATTTATTATAAATGGTTAATGTGCTTAATTTTGTTAGTTAGTAAATTTGATTGCTTTTTAGAAACATGTCATTTGTTTATAATAATGATGCATATACATATTTAATTTATCCGCTAGAATTATGTTTTTATTTTATATATCTGTTTTGCCAAATACCAAAAAAAATAATAATTCAAAGCTGCTTACCATTTACTTGAATTAAATAATGAAAAATCGAAGATGATTATTCTTATAATACAGCAGAAAAATGAATACTACTTAATATCATTCATAATTTTTCTAAATACTTGATAATAAATATAACATTTCCTGGCCTGGAAACAATAATGAAATAAAATTTAGAAATAGTACATGCTTTATTGAAAATTTAGGAAAAATAAAACTGGCGTACCATGTTCTTCGGAAATAGTATATAATCGCTTTTCTATTTCCTGAATAGCATTATATTTGTAAATATCCCTTCAGTATTCCTAAGGATGGGAAATAGTTACCAATTTAAATACTGAGCGAAATATCAAGTTTTATATGGCTATAACTCATGTAATTAGTGTTTAAAAAATACATTTGAAACAAGCTTATATTCAATATTAATTAATATAAAATAAAACATGTTTTTAAGTGCTTAATATAATACATTATACAATATGTGAAAAAATACGTGTAGAATTCATAAAATTATATGGTATAAAATAATTCTCCACAATCAAGAAGACAGGATTCTAAAAATACAGTAAGTTTTATTATTTCAACAAAACTCCCAAATAAATACATACATGTTTAGCCACATGGCACTTGACCTTTATTCATTGTATACTATATCTTTTTTTTTAGAAAAAAGGAAGTTATTAAGTGAAATCAATATACAATGCTCGAGAGGGAACTATTTATATAACAAGATAAACTATAGAGGGTCTTCATTGAAACTGTAGATATGGGGACTTCTAAATTATCATAGATTAAAATTAAAATAAATGTATATACAGACAATGAAATAATCACCGAAACGCAATTAATCACAAACACATACATACATGAGAATTAATAATGAATTGAAAATAAAATATAGTAACAAAATAATAATAGTAATATTGCAAAGTAAAAGAGATAGTGACAACATTGACAAAGAACAGTTTTCAATTTCTCTGGTGAAATCTCCTCTAAAGAAGTAAATAATGGTAAAAGACAAATGAGATACAACGTGCATAACTGAGGCTAAAAAAGGTGATTGTGAATAAGATGAAATAAAAAGTTACTAAGTAATAAGAGGTAGCAAATGGTACAGTGATTGTTTATGGGTATATATATCTCGTGTAATATAGAAGTACATCCGAATTACTATGGAACAGATCTTGCAATGGCTAATTTACTTACACTGGGTAAAATATTAGATATAAATAGTATAATCAACAATATATAGTTTAATATGGTGTAGTATGTTTGTTGGACACAGATATCTAAAAAGAAATATAAGACCTATATTGAATATTACCTAGCTCAAAATGACAATTGTAGTAAAAAGCCACATCAATAAGTGAGTATCGGTCATGCGTAGAAGTAAACTACTCTACTACCCATGGAATAAGTACCAATAGTACATATGTAAGTAGTATGTATATTGTAATTATAAGTAGTATATAAGTAACCTGTATATAAGTTTAAAGTGATGAGCAGCACAAGCGCTATGTGTAAGCGTTATTTGTGTTGTGTGTAAGTGCAATCTATGCTAAGTCTATAAATTTAAGAAGTGTACCGGTTTAAAGAGGATGAAGAGGATGAAGAGAGAGAGATCGATATTCATTACTAGATGATCAAAGATTTATTGATTGCAACAAGCGTGCAATTATTGTCCCAAATTAATAAAGTCCCTATTAACTGTTTTTAATTAAAAATAAATCTTTAAAATTTGAATTTATTAAAAATGAAAAAATGATTCACATTAAGAAATTTTAAATTTAATGATTTCATATTTTTGCAATCAATTATACGGCTTATGACTCAATGATTATAAGGGAGAGGAAATAAGAAGGACTTAAATGCAAGATACGGAGAGTGAGAATGATAATGAAATGGTAAATGTTTGGAGCTAGATAGAAGTTGTTAGTTTGATTAGTGTTTGTGTTACCTAAACATTAATAAGCAGGAGTACACAGGAAAATAACAGTTTAGTATTTCAGGTGCAAGATAAAATTACGCATCTATGAACGTAGATAGATGATGATTTGAAAAATAAATTAACTGAAAAACTGGAAGCCGAAAGGAATATGTGGCATAAATTAATTATATAATTACAAACAATTGTGTAATTATTGTCCAATGTTAGATAATATTTATATTTGTAATGATCTCGGTTCATATAGAAATGATTAATATCATTAGAAACTTTATTCTAAAATATGTTACTTATAACGTTATCATAGTAATATTCGGTATGCTATCATTTTTAATAAGTCGGTCTTTACATGAAAATACAATAACTGTAACAAGTGAATATAGCTCAAAAGTTACTTATTTAAACTAAAATTAATTCTTACTACTAGCAAATTTATAAGTACAAACAATAATTAATTATAAATTAATAAAAATAACCAAAATATCCAAAATAACTATTGTTGTTGGTAATAGAGATCATCAGTAAAAATTCAAAGCTTTACAAAATCAAACAGCCCCACATTTATATTGCACCAATTAACTAATATGTAGTAATTTAAAATATAAAGTATGATGCAATAAAAATTTACACGTAAAGACATTTTGAATGGTTGACAGAAATTGGTTGAGAGTAAATATAAATAATATAATTTAAATTAATGGAATAAAAATTACATAATTATTTTATATTAATGCAAAAAAGACTTACAGACAATTAAATACACGTAGTTAGTAGTGTGTATCAATACATTATTTGATTTTATAAACTATCTTAAGGTGACTAGGAATAAAACAATGGTGCCTGACTTATACTATCAGCTCAAAATGCATTAGTCATCGGTAATTATCGTTAAAAAGCATCAATAATTTTAAATAGTAATGAATAACGCAGAATTACTGTATTTCTGCTTATTTTCCAAACACACAATTCAATTGTTACGCTATAATGTTATATTATTGACAAATAGTGCCGATTAGAAATCGCTATGAAAAATATCACGCTGAATAATTTACAAAATTGTTTAATTGTAAAGTTAAATACATGTAACGCAGTCGGCTACTAAGAGTTCTTGTTAGTATAGATCAAAATATTCTCTTAAAATTGTGAATTTACTATTTAGACAATGCAAAAAATATTTATGATGGGGTGATTTAAAAGCACGAATGATGCTGGATTAGTTAGTTAATTAATAACTGACTTCATTGATTGACTGATTGGTTGGATTGCAATGTCAACTTAAAATCTCCCCAATTTAGCACCGAGTAACAAAACAATTCATCGCCTTTACAAACGCCTTGTAAATACGGGCACATTATAATTGTTGTGCATCAACGATATTTCCTGCGCCGAATAATTTTAGTTCTACAGGATTCAACCCATCATCGACCATAGAAAGTAATGATGTTTCAAGAATCTCGTGGAATGAGGGATTACATGATCGACCGCGTCACAGAAAGGGGTTAAGACTGAACTGCTGCGGCTGGTGATGATAGAAGGGCGACCCCATTGTTGCTGCAGGGGGTTGAGTAGGAAGCGGAGGGAGGGGAAGTTGGGGCGGTCCATCCATGGTGCCCATCATAACCATAGGAACAAGGGCTGAGCTGGTCATTGTTCCACCACCGGTGTAGCGGTGGTGTTGTGGCGTAGTACTGGTAGGGAGAGGTAGAGGGGAGGCCATTTGATTCAAGGGGACCTTGGCTGGTTGGAGGGTAGCAAATGGATTGTTATTGACGACACTGTGGCCACCACCACTGTTGCTGACCAATGCAGAGGAGCCAGCAGAGGTAAAGGGGTTGGTAGAGGCTGCAAACAGAAAAGGGAGAACAATGATATTAATTTTTAAAGCTAGCTGATTTGTGATATCTAGAAATTTAGGTCAAAAATGAAGAAACACCTAGTAAAAATTAAAAGCATTAAATGTCATTTGTATTCAATTTTTCATTAAGTTTTACTAAATGAATGTAACATACAAATTTTAACAGATCAGGTACGTTACATGAAATAGTTTTATGTTTCTTAAAAAAATCTTAAATAAAAGCGATAACGTAGTGAAAAATGAAATTTTATAGTAACTGCAATAATGATTTAATTATTGATTGTAATACATAAGTCAGAAAAATGCGGTCTTTTTGTATATCTCAAATTGTATTCATACGTATATCAATGTTTTACACAGAAGGCTGAATTATTCGAGTAATTAAAAATACAACTAATAATTTTAGAAAAACCTTTGTGTAAGTATGTAGTAATAATGATATAAACATAGTATTATACTATAGCAAGTTTGATCTTACAAAATACATAATATATACAGATTTCTATACTTCGAGAAATAGAAAATATACTTCCAATAGAATTCCAGTATGTTATTTTTACCGAGAAATATCTAACATATTATATATTTTCATTTTAGTAATATATTTGATTTAGAGCGATTCTAGATTATTTATAGATTTCAAAGTTATTTGCTGTCACTGTTATTTTAAGTAGAGGATAGGTGAATTAAATTCTAGTATTTTACAGCTTATTATATTGCTTGACTCCAAAATAAATGAGCTCTAAACGAACTGTTATATGATATTGAACTGACACAATTCTCATCCCGTACTAAGTCAATAATAGCGAACAACATAGGACAGCAAAGTTTCCTCTAGTTAACAATTTCTTACTGCTAGTAACTTTAACTCACTCGGATACTTCTCAACAAGCTTCTCCAAATTTACAAGTCCCCCGTGTTGCCCTAAGAAGTCGGCAGCCGATCGCTTGCTGCTACTCCCAGCCCCTCCAGACCCATTCTCAGGCCCATGTACATGGTACTGATTTTCAGGCCCAGTGTCTCCACCTCCTGTGATCATCAACATGCCAAGACCACTGGTAGGAGGACCCTCAACATCTGAGGACAACGGCTGCAGATCCCAGATACTTGAGATCTCGCCAGAGCCGTTGGACTCGCGCCGTCCACCTATAGATGGCCGGGTTTGTACCAACGATTTTTATTAGTCGTTATAAATTTTAAGGTAAAGAGAGTAAAATGTAAAGCAAATTATGCCTAATCATTAAAAATTGCTTTAAAGCAACAACAAAAAATATTAATAGACTGAACACGTTAATATATTTGTGGAAAATATATGAAGCACTTATCCCATTATAGGCATAAGTTATTGACAAAAATTTAATGAGTAGATTAATTTTATTGGATGACTTATATATTTAATTGTAAAATTCTGAAGTCAGAAAAAACATAGTACACGCAAAAAGGCATTTTTAGTTCCACATGGCTAATCGCTTTCAGAAGTAGTTTAAGAGCACACTGAACAATGTCGAATGTGGTGGAATATATCTTGAAAACTGAAAACCCCTTTTCAAATATTTTGCTTGTTACTTATCCTGTGTTTAATGTTTCCGGATAAATAAAACTTTTTAATATATGTTTTTCTTGTTTTAGAATTCTGACTACATTTTGAAGCCATTGGTCTTCAATTAAGTATATTATTATAATAATTTCAATAAGTAGTAATGTCACTAATGTCATAAAATCACCAAAATTATACAAAAAGTGGAACTGCATAAATAGTGTATGATCGGGAATTTTACAAGAAAATACTAATTATTACAGCGGTAAGGCCTGACTACTCTACCATTTACATAATATTATCATAATCAATAAATAAAATAACATTGTTTGCATATTGAAAAAATTAAATTAACCCCAACTTAAATATAAGCTATAATATGTATATTATCTACTGTTATTACTAACCGATAAAAATGTAATAAAATAAGAACATTTCACCAACATCCCAATAAACATAATACATACAAGCTGAAAAATAAGCTGAAAGGGAATACATATTTATATTATACGAATTTATCTTCAGTTTACGCAATATTATAATCTGGAAAGAGGCATGATATAACAAGTATGTACTATAATATGTTTGATGACAAATGAAATTCAAAATCCTATAATACATAGAACCTGTTTATATAAATGAATGAATAGCTATAAAAACAAAAGTTGTTTAAATCGATTGTAACCACCGGTATTTTACCCGAGCTGTTCATTTATTCGAGTAGCAATAGAAAAATGACATTCACTTCTAGAATCTGTACAATTTTGAAATGACTATAAAAACAGTTATTGTACTCGTATTTGCCTTTACCAAGTCATATTGCTGTTAAGTAGAATTAATCAATACCTTCATTGATTTTTCGTAACTCGATATTTGCTTTTCCACCTATTCGATATGTACACGCGTAAAATACAATATAACCATTTATTTAATAATTTGAATCGTTTGGTGCCGTGCTTTTACCTTTTGGGGAAGACCGATTCCGTTCAAGTTGCTATGAATCCATGCCTATGCCCCCGATAAAGCCAACATAAAGAGAAAATCCTACATCAAAGAGATATTTATGCGCTGCAGACAAGATAAATTTAAAATAATTTGCTTAGGCCATTGTAAAAATGAGCCAAAAGTGACAAAAAAATTATATATAATATAGGTACTGATACTTACTAAATATGTTAGTTAGGTGTGTCAATGAAAAAATTAGTAAGTCAAATAAATAAATCATATTATGTATATAGTTTATTTTTAACACGATTCTATACTTTTAGAGGTAATTCACAAAAACATATCCCGCATTTAGAATTATCAAGTAACATTGAAAACTTCGCGAGAATTCGTTTTATCGGGTTATTTATATTAACATTATGTTGTAAATATATCATTAATAATAATAGTTGTTTAAAATCTTAATTTATTGAGAATGTTTCAAATATACCAGAATCATTTTCAAATGGTGAAACTTTAAGCAAATAACTTCCAAATTTGTTTCAACACAAATTAAATCTAAAACACTGAATTATTAGTGATGTTTAACTTATAAGGAATAAAAAACGAGAGAAAATATTTAAAAAGGAATGCCATTTAAGAAAGAAATCACTACTAAGTATTATGCATTGTACATTATGTCATTTAAAACTGAAAACTTATTTATAATTACTTTTAATAGTGGCTGGTCACTTCTTTCTTGGAACCAATTAATGTAAATAAATATTGCATAAATTTTATCTTAAACTATTTCCAGTTTTAATCAATATGTACACAGTTATTGTATTTCAAATGCCTTCCCTGGATTTATTTTTTACTCCTCAAAGCTCTTTTTACGTTTATTGACTTATTGCTATTCAAATTTCAATTTATTTATTATTTAAATAATTAACTTATCAAAAATTTCACAACTTGGTTAAACCCTTATAAATTAGACGGAATCCATATTTTTCCTTTATCATACATATTTAATTTATTAGTGATATTTTATGCATAAAAAGAGCGTTTTGTGTTTAAGTAGTGCTTATATTTTATTATATATTACTTTATAGAAATATTAAACATTGAGAGTAATAAAACAATAAATTGTTTATTATTTGAACTATAATATAACTATTTTTAAAATCATGCACCCGTAAGTTTCCAATAAAACTAAAAATAACAGTTTTTTAATTTACATACACATAGGCAATAGAATGCTTAATGTTGGAGTACCTAGTCATTGCAAATATTTATAATACAAGTGGCATTTTATGCGGAAAATTATAATAAGAGTGGGTCGAGAAGAGAACAAAAGGAAATAATGTCATTTACTCCCACAGAATAAATGCAACGCATTTGGTGGCAAACTAGATAGATTGGCAAGTAGCATAATGTAGCTAGCTTTAAGTCATCATTGGCCCAATTGTACATACCTATAGTCTGAACTATCTATACAATAATCAGTCAACATACATTATCGCGTAAACACAGAGAAAGCCAGTAGGTGAGCAAACCATATTATAATAAGCACTAGCTCGCTCCTGTAGTGAATCCTTGACGGGTAAAATGAATTCTTATTACCTAAAAACAGTTTACACATACAGAAATACAAGCGTCACTGTATTGAAATTACCAACTAGAAATGATGGCAAGGTGGTAGGTATCCACATAGTAACTGGATTGTCGCCTTATTTTGTAGCAAAGTATGATCATCGAACCACTATTTTTCATATTGTAAGGTGAAAGGAAAGATCGGTCATGTTGTATAACTGGTGAGAATTGAGCAAATATTATAGAAAAACTAAATAGTATTTATTTAGGCATTAAATTTAGACTATAATATAATATAATATAATAATATGACCCACGGCTACACGAAAGTTATATAAAATACATATTAAATTTAGGTCAAAATTAAAATTTTAATTCGAATAGTTTGATGTAATAAACACGCTACATTATTCTTATGGTCATAAAAATAAACACTGATGTTTTTTCCTTTTCCATAATATGGGTTTGACGTTTAAATATTTAAAGTGTAACAGTAAATTTGATAACAACCTCTTTCCAATAAATTGAAGTAAATAGCGTAAGTTACGAAATCACCGTTAGCATTTATAGCCCCACTGATAAATACATAAGCATGGTAGATAATAATAATAATTATTGAATAATCAATACATCCTGGCGCATAATTGATGACATTTTATAATTTTATAAATCATAGTATTATCATTAACAAAAATAAGGTATATTACAACTTCAACAAGCAAGTCTCACTGGGAGTAGGAGTCTTTGTATTCTCCTAAATCTGTAATGGACAATCATTGTCTACTTGTTTCTAAATTAATGGATTTTTTCTCTGTCTAACTCACCCAAAAAAGGTGCTAATAAATAATTTCAATTATAAAAGAAACATATCTGCTTTCAAAACTACGCGTAAATAATGAGTTTGTATAGACGAGAAAACTCGTGTAATATACTAACACTTTATAAATTAAATTATGCAAATAATATTATGTAAAACAAAATTAACGTTGTTAACATAACATTAAATGCTGCATTAAATAAACCAGGCGTAAAAATAGAATTTTATGCATTTATATATTGACAGAGAATACATTCTTAAGATTACTTTCAATGCAATTTAAAATGGAAGTTTTGCTTTAATTAATTTTATTTCGGTCTATGTATTTCATGATACACTCATGATATAAATTTAAAACAACTGTTTACGTAATAATAAATATTATTTATAAAACCACAGAAACATGCCTATTTAAAAAACAAGTAATACCAGTACATAACTGATAAAGAAATGTAAAATATATATATAATATTAATTATACTGACTTATTATAAGAATCTTAAAGTTGTCTCCATTTAACTAAAGATTACAGCGTAGCAAACAATTCAAATATAGTTACCACGAATAATGGCTTAAGTTGTACTCTGTTCAAAGTTTTTCTTCCTAAAGACATTTATAAAAAAATGAGACAACCACGAAATTAGATCATGGATTCAGTGTATTATAATTATAATATAACACAATATATAATACAATATAAAAAATGAATAAGTAATTAACAGTAGAAATAAATAAAAGACCTTAGTCTAGTTTACATCCAGAGTAATGAACATGTTTTCCATTAAAAACAGAGAGTTTTCAATATTAACTTTTTTTTTAATTGCCGAAATGTAAGCTTAAATTTGATTAAATGGCGAAATGCATAACTAAATTACTAACTAGAATAGTTTTTGAAAATATTTATCCACTATTCTATAAATTGATTTGTACAATTAATACTTTACTTAAACTACCATTATCTCATAACTCAAAATTTAAAAAATGTTCCGAAAAAATATCAATTATTTTTCAACAATGTTTATAGCTAAAATGTTCATTATCTTTCATAATCATTTTAAAGCACAAATATATAAATTTTATGTAATATATTGTTCTAATAATATAATATTCTAGCATCTATTTTGTTACATAATTTTCATTAATATCTAGATTTGCATGTTTTATAAACATAATATTATGTCTTGCCTTCGATCCCGTTTTCGTTACCGCGTCATCTAATTTCACAACTGACTTCATTGCTTCTATTTTTCTTTAGTCTAATTCGCCCCAGCCCTTTACAAAATCATTGTGTAACCATTGACAACCTGCCGATCCCATTACTCACCTGGACCACCACTGCTGGCAGAACTACTCTCCACTCCCGCAGCCCATGGATTTCCAGCGGCTCCACCCACGCTTGAGGAGGCCCCCGAGCCAAGGAAGGTGTGTCCCTGGTGATGTTGATGATTGGAAGTGGAAGAAGCTCGGCCTGATGAAGATCCACCACCCGCACCTGCGGCGGCACCCCACATCTCTGCTCCACCGTCACCACCGCCTGCACCACCGGAAGACCAGGGGTCCGCCTGTGATGCTGGTGCTACTGAGAGAGCGGTGTCCACCAATTGGAAGAGACTACCACCGGTCGACTTGCTTGGCTAAAGAGAGTTCGAGATAATGAACCGTAGGGAGAAGAGGGGCTAATTGGTGGCTTTGGCACTCCTTTAACTCTACTACTTAATTTAGTTGAATTCAAAAGAATTTTGAGTCGACATGTTTATAAAAACAACACATTATGTATGTACAACTTAAGATATTAAAAATTCTGAACAGTTTTAGCAGTTAAATTTAATGAGAATATAATAATGTTACACTTTGTATTGTTAAATTATGGTATAAATAATATAAATACCAAAAATAGAAGCATAACCACCATACGCCATCAATATTCGCATTTTCAAATATAACGGAGGAAGACTAGTTATCCAATCAAAAGCCAGTTTTTCAGAGCGAAAAATCAACTGACTAAATAGCGAAACAACAAGAATCAATTGGTTAAATTATATGATAGCTTCGTTGTTTTCGGTTTATGTAATTATATGTTTTTAATAATACAAAATTACCAATATAAAGCCAATGGTTTATAGCCGAATCATGACACACTTGTCCCAAATTACGCATAAAACAGTCTTGTACATAAATTACTTTGTAAATTTAACGTTACGCCATTTTCTAGCTGTAGAAAATAAATATGCTTCAAACACCTGACTTTCACTTCGATCTTGTTGTATGATATAAATAATATACTAATTAGATTTAAGAATCTCAAATGCACATATTGAAATAAATATGACATGTCGACACATTTTATGTTCATATCTATGGATCTCACAATATTATCAAATATAAGTGTCACTATTATAAAGAACTCAAAACTTTCAGGAATATAATTTGAAAAAAATACAAAATCATTCAATGGGCTAGCCTGCCATATATTTTAATTCCCATATTATTTAATTTGGGTTATCTCAGTGGCTAATCGAAATTATCATTACGATCTTAACATTATGCTTGTTTACTAACTCTTACTATCGGAAGTCCACATCGAAATAGTTATTTACAGAAATACTCAATCTCACCTTCAAAAAATAAAATTTTAATTACTTATACTCCAGGAAATTCTCGGATTGATTTTTTGGGGGGTAATTAAGAGACGCTACAAATGGCAAAAATAATCGGTCAAAGTTAAAAAAAATGCATCTAGCTAAAAAGTTTTATAAGATAGATTACAAATTCTTTATTGTCTATTGTTAAATCATATATGAAGCGCATAGTTTGAACAGAATATCTAAGTCTCTAGATAAGTTAAATAATTTAAAAACAAAAAAGTTTTATAATCAATGAGATATCTAAAAATATAAGGATGACATTAATTTTTAAAACAAACAGAAATATATAATACGTTCATTCTTACAAACGAAGAAAAACTGGTGAAACCTGAGCTAACTGATGTAAAAATTATCGCTTGATATTTTATTTAAATTTCCACAAAACCTTTACTTTGAAACGCGTGGCTGTTAGCATACTTTTTGCTAGCTAAATATAACCCATTAGCCAAAATAGCCAAGTTTGGGAATATACATACTCTTCTTCACATTTTGTTTTAATGAATGTTAATGGTTTAGCTCTCTATCCCCTATGGAAATTGGTCAATGAGTGAACATGTATTGTACCTGGACATAATATTATATATATATATACAAAAAAGAATTATCAAGATAAAGGCCTAACAAGCAAGCAAAAAGTAACAAGCGAGTGATTTATCGAGTACACAGTATAATTTCCTGCCAAATCTATAAATGTTTTTAATATTGTTCGTACAGATTTAAGATAATAAAATTGCTACACTTTTCCATATTTTCCAAAACTATAAAAACTACACTAAAATTCATTACAATTCAGAAATAACATCCCTTCTCCTTTTTTACTTATCAAATGTATTGTTTTTTATTTTGAGGAAAATTCTGTTTCCAATGAAATAATGTTGCAACGGTAATCACCAAAAAGGCTTCAAAACCTCAATTTATTATTAAGAAAAATCAATATTACTTACCACTCTGTCTTTTTTCAGTCTATCCTAAAATCAGAAGTAGAAAGAAAAATATAATATTAATAAAACTTTTACACAATATTTTTGTCAAAAGGGCATCCTAATATCTTATAATAGGCTATCTTATGATGGCTAATATTTTTCGAATAGAGAAATGGAACTGGAAAAGTTCACACATAATATAATATTAATAAGTAAGTTGAAATATTACTAAGTATGTAGGAGTTATAGCGTTAATTGTGTGTGTATAGATTCAAAGAGGTATGCGGAAGTACTTTGTACATTTTGTAGACTGAGCTAAAGTAATAGTTCGGTGAATGTATTACTTCCTTTATCTACACCGCAGAACAACAACCAATATACAAAAAAATAACGTTGGCAGTTGGATGGAATATGACATCATCATTGCTGACTATCCCACACACTATCACACTACCCTAACTAGATTATGGTTACATCGACGATCAATACTCGTCCCTCTAAACTTACTAGTCAAGCCTACAAGCGAGATTGATGTACCGCTGTACAAACACGAAGCCAAACTGGAAGTGGCATTGGTGCTACATGGGTCAGAGCTTACTTACAAGTGAAACGGACATACTTATAGGGTGGGCCTCCACTTATGTAACGTAATAGAGAACATCAAAAATGCTAGTATTATAGCGCAAAGCCAAAATAACGGTAGAAAAATAAAATTTAATTCTAGTCCGTTGCTTAGTTTCTCTTGAAATGAATGGCATCATTACCCATCATATTAACTGTAATCATAATTATATACATAATAAACTTTACATTTCAGCTGTAATAAATCTATAATATTGGAATCTTATATGAAATAGTAGGCGTCGACTTTTGGCTTTGCTTCATTGATTGGATCAACATTTTATTTACCGTAGTGTTGAACTAACAAGAATGTCGGTGACTGACTTCTTATCACTTCTTATGAATAATACACGTGCTTAAAGTAAATTGTGGAAGACTAAAACGTCCCCCAACGTTAATCGATCAGTCGTTATCAATTCGCAAAGCCGATAAAAGGGAGGAAATAATGAAGCATAATAGTAATACATGCCTACCTATAATATGCACATAAAACAAACAGATCATTTGTCTTAGCTAAAGTAAAAACATGTCCAATGAATAATACTATCGAAGAGGGTACCTAGAAATGTTGACACAATTTAGGATTGAATGACGCAATTCACTCCTAGTTTTTATTTAACAGACGCTTTTAAAATCCAGAAATATAGTCAAAAATATACTCCTAGCTAGGAGACTCCTAACTAAGAGTGTACTAAACGCTGTCTCCTAAAAATTCTCCCCTAATGTACTATAGGAGTCTCCTAGCTCCTAGCTTTATTAAAGGTTTTCTAGAAATCTCGCGATTGGTATTTGACCTGGTATTTGACTTTATACTTACTTCACAATGAGATATTTGCGTTTAGCAAAACACAGATTTTACTTTATTTGAGAGTGATTATACAAGAAAATACTACAAAGTAATCTGACATATTATGTGAATCATTACAATATATACCTTAACCACAGAAGTTTAATATATATTTCTAGTTTGAATTCTAACATGAAATAATAGATAATTTCAATTCCTAATAGGATATTTAAACAGATGGGATTCAATATAATGTTCATAGTATAATGACTATAAAGATAGATACATATTATACAAGGTAATATATGATAATTTACAAGGTGTCCTTTTCACATACATATTTCATTATCATAATAAATTACATAGAATGAAACATATTTTTTCTGGTAGCTAAGTAGACGATAAATGGAATACAGACGAAAGTTTTAGATGACGCTAAAATTACACCCACAACTATACAATACTAAAAACAAATCAATACCAATTCCCAGATTCATCCTCGGTTTTTCTCATTCTAAAGCCCATAATACTCTGCATGGTCAAAGCTGATGGTACCTTATTTCTATTCTAAATAAATTAGACTCTCTTGATTATAATGCAATATCTGACATCTATAGTCAAACATACCTAGCTCAACTACATACAGAGACAGTAATAGACAACAGTGGTTAGTTCTATAATATAGTTGTTTGTACAGTTAATACCTACGCTCCACAATCAATTGTGATGTGGGAATTTTCAACTACAAAGTATTCTTTTACGGGTTTTAGGCAATATTACTGTAAGCATTGATGATATATATTTGATATTAGATAACCACACTGACTAGTTTACGGCAAATTAATTAAACAATTCGCGGTTAAATTGAGTATTGCCTCATGTTTTCAAATAATATGCAGTACCAAGGGCAAATATCTAAATAGTACAAAATATTTATCCTAATTCTTTAGAAAAATGTAAATTAATGTAAGTAATCAAAATTTAAAACTAATACACTAGCATAAGTAATGTAGAAAAACACCTATGTTTAGTAAAATGCTAATAGCCATAAATGATAAATTTTATAAATAAATAGTCCAATTGACTTTGGAAAAAATATTGTATAATATTTAACATTATTCATCGTGATACTTTTCATTCATTTTGCATACAGGCAAGTTTAATAGACTAAGAAGTTACGACAAATAAATCAATGTATTGCAGTATTATATTAAATAGTACAAAAAATTAATTATTTACTGTATATTCAAGTAAACGTTCATAAATAAATAATATTATTATTCTATAAGTTTCGTGTAGTAAAAATAATAATACTAAATTTGTTTCGATTAGCCGAAAACGCAACATAAAAATAAAACTTCGAATAAAAAATTAATAAACCATTAATTACAAGATAACCCACAGCTGCCATTTAAATATAGATTTATCAGTAAAGTTTTAAAAAGCTGGTTACCAAATATAGATCAGTAATAATATAAATAATAACATGTGAAATAGCAATAAGCTTATACTGTTCGAACAATAAATCAAAACATGCCAATCTCGTTATCTTTGAGGATAGCAAATTTTGACTAATACAACAAAATATGATAATGAAATAGTTTAATACAACAATAAAAGACAATCAAATGCACTGTAGATTAAATACGATGTACATAAGATCTCTAAAACTAGTATTCCAAAAATATAGTATATCCAATTAGCGTATTTCTGGCGTAAAAGTAAATAACTTAAAATAAGGGTATCGATTTTTGTAATTATTAATAATAAAATGGCCACCTCCAAGTATAAATAATGTTCATCAAAAATATGCAAAAACATATGCTTTATCAAATTTGTCTACGACAACTGCTGCATTCGTAAAATACCTAATAATTAATACCTAATTTAATTATGCCCTTCATTGAAACCATATTTATTATTTACAATCAACTTACATTTACATATGAATAATATTGCAACATTGAAGTAGAAACAAACTATTATAAAGCTAAACTTTCACATTCTACTTGTGAGTTGTACATAATATCTTGCTGTGCCAATCTTTAGATATATTGTTTATAAATCGCTGATAATATTGGTCATATTATGTAATATATGAACCGCTATTATCTAACCTTTTACTCACAATCCGATACTTCTCATAAAAAATCAAACTACATGAAGAAGAGTAAAGCAAGTAAGTAAACACACCTCCTCCTCCCGTTTGCTCTGCTCCATAGCCAGTCTGACTTTCGCATCCTCAGTGGCCAATGCTTGTTGCCGCTTCTTTTGCTCCCTATCGTGTTCCTCCTTGCTCATCGCCAGAGCCAACTGCAGCTGCAACTGTTCCTCTCCCTCTGACTGAGGCCGGACAGTATCGATCTCACCACCTGAAATACAAATCAGAAACCAGAGGGGTCAATAATTAAAAACATTAACAGACTTACAAACATCTCTATATTTTTCTTGAAGTCGCACAAAAATAATATTTATATTTTCGATAATTTACAAATATATCTTTAAGGAAGAATAAAGATAATTTGTAAATATATTTTGCAACAGATTATTATTACCATCATTGTATTACATAAGCATGTTAGTTCCTATAATCGTTTCCATTGTTCAAAAGGGTGTTTACTGAGGAAAAATTACAATTGAGCCTGTAGCCTATAAGTATTACAAGAATATACACCAACTGTCGATAAACTTTCAAATTTTTCCTTCAGGCATGTAAAATAAATGCAATCAATTTTAAAAAATACTGACTTCAACCTTACTTACCATCAATCAATATTTGGAATTAATCAAGTAACTGTAACCGAATATTTGCATAGATATTGCGAAAACAATATAATATAGTATATAATTTTTAGTGCATCGATCACTTACATGTGTTCTAAATTTTCAAACATCTATTTCATACATTCTCAAAATATCCTACTCAATAATATATACAATTTATTAATACAATCCGATCACTGATTTTCTTTTGTGAATTTATGATTGAAACTAGAAAGTTATATTTTTATTAATTATACTATGTTTCTCAAGGCTAATTTATTTCAAAACCATATAATAGGTAATGAACATTCGCAAATATTTACGATTAATATTCAACTTGATTCGCCAGTGAAAAATACAGTTTTAACTATAGATCTATGTTAAGAAAGTCACATTAAATCGCAAAGTAAATCTTCAATTGATTAATTAAATTGGAGTATGTATTAACCATAACCAAAATTAGATTACACAATTTAAGTAACCATGGAAGAAGGAATTTAAGAAATGCCTATATTTACACGAAGGAGTAGGTATACATATAATTATAGTTTATAATAACCAGTTATACCATCACAATTTAGGTTTACACGAACTAAACAGAATGGATATATGGTACAACATGAGCAGGTAGCTGTGTCAATTATTTGTACCTACTCTACAAATGATATGATATATGATATGCCAATTAATAAAATCGACTAATTTAACTATGTAATTCTATTCTACTCTACTCATTCAAGACGGCTAAGCTGCTACCCCTATAAATATACTTAAGCTACTTATAATAAAATTAGTACCACTAAAGACAACTAATACGCAGACAAGGTTGCAGTAAGAAACAATATTTTGTCCGGAATGATTTGATAACAATATAAGAATGAAATCTTGGCCAATAACAATACAGTAAGAGGTATATGGACATATATTATAAAGTGAATCATGCAATGTTTCAAAAAGAATTTTGTAAGATGCTTAACTGCGAAAGTTATTTACAAATTTATTAATGAATCAATTAAGAAAACTACAGCCTGATTAAACTCAAGAAAGTCTCAAAGTTTAGATAATATTTGAATTCTTAAAAGCATTTTAAAATTAAAGTATACGATTTTAAGTGAAATATTATTGTTTTAGTTTATAAAATGAAACATATTTTAAAAACTAATTTCCAAATTTAAAGCAATCAAACTTTATATCAGAATCGTCAAAGATATATATTGTGAATAATATATCTTCACAAATAAACACAATCGCATTAATAATATAATCCGCCTGGAGTGTTTATACAGATATGATTCTATAATATCTAGAATTTGAAAGTGATAAAATATTTGGTCTTTAAAATCACTGAACATATTTTATTTCAAACAAATTGCAAGATACGATAATTCAAACTAAATACTAACAAACCAAAATAAGAATCTTGCGGTATATGGGTTGATTATATTTACCATAGCATCTGTTTAAAAACTGTAACATCGTTGTTAATAATCTTCATTAAACTGTGTAACATAGCATAGTATGTATTAATTTTGAGCTAAAGAGCAATTAACAGCTAAATCTATCTGAAGATCGGTTTCAGGGTAAACATCAATACTGTGCAGAGTTAAGATCGAACCCGCAACCTTTGGTGAGATACCACTCAAGCAGGTTTACGTTAGTCAGTTGTCGTGGAGTAACCAATATTAACACGTAATCCTCTATGATTTTAAGTATCTTCAGAGAAATAAAAAAATCCTAATGTGATTCATATTAAATATGCAAGAGTATTCGGCTACTCACTTCTCGGTAGAGACGATGGACTAGTATCAGAGGCGGTACCCCCACCCCCACCACTTTCTCCATCGGGACAATTGGCTGACGATTGGAGAGAGTTATAGCGCATGCCATCCCCCGTCCCGGTAATCCGGGCGAGCGTGGCCGGTACCCCACCTCCAGAGGGCAGGCGACTCATTGCGGAGGATCCCCCACCGCCACCACTCCCTCCACTGCTGCTGCCGCCAACGACTACACCTGTGCCGCTCAGAGAGGAAGGGCCGGGCTGGTGTTGGGCCAGTCGTTGCTTGGCTTTGATGGCTTTGGCGCGTTCCTCGTTCAACTTGTCCTCATCGCGAAGGAGGGAGACAAGGAGTTTGGCCTTGGTTCGTATGTTGATACCATAGTCCTTATTTTCGTCTACGAATTGGAAGTCCTGTTGAGGCAGAAAAATATATTAATGGAAGTAGAGTTTAGATACATTGTCGCAAAGGATTTCCTAAACTTAGTCTATATCAGTTTATACACATGCAACATAATTTTAATATTTTGAAAGCTCTAAGGGGTCGGTAATTATATAAGCATCAGATAATACACTATATTTCAACTTGCGTTTTAAATTGAACTCCACCTATCAACAGTTTCAGGCCCAATAACCTAAGGCAAATAACTATCCTCTATTTAAATATGTTTAATGTTATGAAGTTAGTTATATCTCCAATAAATTTGTCTCAATAAGGTAGATTAATTATTTAAAATTTGTTGACTGTGCGAGCAGAGATATAACTTCGACTCTACTATTAGTAAAAATGATAATTTCAAGTTGTGTTTATCTCTCTGTGCAAACTAGATAAACTAATTCAGATATCGATTGGTTAAACAATTAGTCCTAACTGAAGAAAATGTAGTGGATTATCGAAATATTATAACATGGTTAAACTCTAGAGTACTATAGTATAATATATTAAAAGCGAGGTCAACGGTTCCAAAATATTCAGTCGCTCATACTTTATTCGGATGAAATACAAGATATTTTCGAGAAAAATTGAATTATCAATACATCTAAAGGCCACGATACATCAAGCATCGGCGAAAAGTCAACGCTTGATGTATCATCAAATTTTCGGAGTTGACTAAAAGTCAACGCTCATACTGATGTA